>JAFHBV010000432.1:0-31324 GCA_019022785.1 Pseudomonodictys pantanalensis | reverse complement strand
CCCTCCCGCCCTCCATCCGCGCCCAGATCCTCTCCTACGTGCTGCCCTCGCCGCCCACCCGTCCGGAACTCCACACCTGCCTCTGGTCCGCCGACATGATCCACGAGCCCTGGCGCCACGACACCTTCTCCTACTCGCCCCTCGTGCCGCCCCCGTCACGCCTGCACCCCTCCCTCCTCACAATCAACAAGCAACTCCACGCCGAAATCCTCCAAGAATACTGGTCCCGCAGCGCGCTCACCCTGCACGCCGAATTGCGCAATTCGCGCGGCAACAACTGGCACTTCGAGTACAGCCCACACATTCTCAAGCTGCCCATGCTCAAGCACGTCAAGAACGTGCGCTTCTACGTCGAGTGGAACTACACGCTTGTGAGCAAGGCGGATCGCACAGACGACCAGGTGCGCATGACAAAGGACCTCATGCACGCCATGGACACGCTGCTCGCGCCCTTGCAGGCAATCGAGCACATCGAGCTCAGCGTGCTGTTCTTTTGGAAGTTCCGCTCGGGCAAATTTTATAGTCTGAGCATGCAGGATCTGTTTGATCTCGAGGATGTGTTTAAGCGGCATGCGGAGAGTCGGTGGCTGACGATTCTGCGCACGAGCAAGGGGGCCGTGGGGAGCCCGAATCCGAATGCCGGGGTGGGGTATAAGTTGGTGAGTGAGAATAAGGGCACCGAGCAGAGTGGCGGGATGGATATCTTTGTTAGTCAGGACTTGGAGGATGCGATGAGGCAGCGGAGGAGGAGTAATGTGGATTTTTATGGGAATTATGGGATTGCTGATCCGTTGCCGCAGCCGAGTTATGAGCATGGGAAGATGTTTTAGGGGGGATGGAATGGGATATTGAGTTTGTGATATGCAAACCGCGTGAGGGAGATGAAAGAGTCAATTTGAATGGGTATAACATGCCTCTGCTTGAGAGAGACGAGCAGTTGAAGGAAAAGGATATAAGCATGAGGCAGACCAACAAGCCAAAGTGCCACCCATCCACGCTGAAACGACTGCGACAAGATAGAAATCAGTTACCAAAATAGTAGGAGGAAAACAGTGGCCTTCCCCACGTATATCCAGTCACGAATACCGTATGTGCCCAGGACCCAAAGAAAGCAGATACCATCATCAGTCATACACCAATGGAAACCCTTGTGACGTACTCCAGAAAAACCCACACTGAGACACCAGCAACCGCAATTCTCTACGCTCACACCTGCTTCGTCTTGGGATATTCACCCGGCACATGGAGATCACTGACGCTTATATCAGTATTGTTCCTCCTGACGCCGAAGTTTCTGCCCAGCTCCGGCGACGCTGGTCCGCCATTGACCACCTTTCCAGAGGCAGCGGCGGGAACTGCCTCAGGACCGCCTAAAAAAGACTGGGCGTTGGCCGTAGACGGTGTCGTTACAAGACTGTCGGGCTCGGATGGCATGGGCGCCGCGACGGCGGAAACGACTGGGGTGGCTGTATGCTCTGGATAGCGTTCGTGAATGGGCTGAGGGGGTACGGAGGTTGCCACAGGGGATACTTCAGATGCCTGTGGTCCAGTTGGAGGTTGCTGCTCCCCCGTTTCATCACGATTATACCCTGCGAGGGCTGCTGCGGCTGCTCCGCCAGCAGCTGGAGCCATCCAGTCAGCATAGCCGTACGTGCTGTCGTGTTTCTCCACGGGAGCCTCGGACGTATAAGCCTGTTGTGGCTGTGGCGGTGGCATCGTTACGGGTGGTTGATACGCCTGCTGCTGGGGTGGATATGTTTGCATTGGAGGAGCCACATACGGATTCGGTGCGCCTTGGTAACCGTTCTGCGCTGGAGTAGCGGGAGGATTGTTGGCGTAGAAAGAACTCTGTTGTTGTACGGGCGGTGCCTGTTGATATGCATTCTGCGCGTTGTATGCGTACGGATTCTGAGTATCATAGAGGGTCTGGCTGTGGTCAGGATGGGTTATGGCCTGATCGTAGGCATTCGGTTCCGCGGGATATGAGGGGAAAGCGCCCTGTAGTCCTCCTGAAGCCGCGGTTAAGTCATGATTGATCTCTGATGAGCTGCCGCTAGATGGTGCGGTTCGGTGTAAGCTACGTTCGACCTGAAGATCGCTTGGAAAACGCCCACCTGGAGATGGTCGTTGAGGTGGTCCATTCTCGCCGACCGGTTGGCTCGCCATCGATTGGTTTGCGGAAAAAGGCACCTCATCGGCTTCGTCCTCTTCTAATCCGGCATCTGAGCTTCGATCCGAGCGCGCGCTGCCTGCGGAGATGCTACGGGTATGGCGGCGAACAAACGCGTTCCTCTCATCGCCGGTCTTCTCAATCAAGTTCTTGATATCATCGTACCATGCGAGCTACAGCTCGGTCAGACAAATTTGACCAGCAATGGCACTTCTAGTAGGTAACTCACCATAGTGTCATACGTCTCAGCTCGAAATACCCAAGAATGGCCGCGGTGCATTGAGCCAGTCTGCCTACCCTTGAGTACTGCATACAGTCAGAGGGGTATATGCTTGTGACTGAGCCTCTGATACTAACCAAACTTGTGCGAACTGCTACCGGGCTGTGAATGGCTGCCTAGCTTCTGGTCGGAGAGGAGCAGAGACATGACCGGGGGTTGCGTGTAGATGCGATCGGCCGATTTGAACTCGTGCAAATGCGTTGGCGACAGCACATACCTGCAGAGCGTTAGGGGATGAATTTCAATCGGGCGAGTTTAGCTTACCAGCCAGGCGTGTAGCTCTTCAGATACTTGGACTTTCGCTCAAGCATTCCCGCCCGGACTTCAGCCGCAGCAGGATGGTGCTTGCCAGGATACTCGATGTCTGCATCATGTCAGTCTTAAAGTCTCATCGTAGCAACCTCGACATGACGTACCTTCCAGTCTTCTCAATGGCAGGTTGGGGTTGACGAAGTGAGGATCCCGGGTGACGAATTGGTTCCACTCCAGATCTCGAGGCATACCTACAGGACCGCTCCTGAGCCTCTCGATTGTGGAATAGCTTTCATCGGCTTCGCGCTTCAGCACAGAGGCCAGAGCATTGTATGCTTTCTGGATTTCGCCAACAACGATGGATTCCAGTTCACGTCCAGAGTTTTCGAGATTGAGGTATGCCCGGTGCAGGTAATTTTCCTCGTCAATTTGGCGTTCGACTTGTCGGTCCACACCCAGACGGACCACGAATGGGTCACCCTTGCCTGCAATGGCGGCGGGATCCGAGTCGACGAGAGCTAGCGACTCTTCGAGCGCTGCGACGCATTTGCGCGTTGTCTCTTTTTCCTTCTCGACGGAGTTCTTGAAGTCCCCACTAAGCGACTTGATCTCCTTGATCTTCTGGCCAAGGTCTGCTCTGAGACCAGAAAGCTGGTTGATGACCTCGGTCTCAATCTCCTTCGCCTTGTTCGCCTCGGTCACGGCCTGCTTGTGATAATCTCGTAGGATCCGGTTCGCATCGTTCAAGCCACCCTCGACCATGAAAACAGCAGGCGCGTTGGTGTTGTTGATGACGTTCGAGACTTTGAGGAGAGCCTTGGAACGGTGTTCGTACGATGTGGCGACTTCTCGGAAGTATGTGATGAGATCTTTGAGGAGCTTGCGCCATGCTATCCGACCGTAAGTCGCTGTCCAAACATGTATTCAGATGTCTATCACGTACCCTGGAAGCGATTCGCCAGTATTTCTGTGGGTGAACCCGAGGTTGGTACTGGCGTGTAGAAGACGCTGTTCTGCTTGCTGGACCCGTGCTGATCGTCCTCGATGCTCACACCGCGTATGCTCCCTGCATGCAAGCTCCTCCTGCTACCGCTGCGCTTCAGACTGCCAGTCCGCTTGACAGAAGAGCGCTTCTTCAGGGTGCCGCTTCTGGAAGGCGCAGCGCCCTGATTCAATGTCGAAGCTCGCGAAGCCGACCGCTCGGGTAGGTCGCCCTCTTGGAGCACCGATGACCCTCGAGTGCGGGCATCAAAGTCCTCCTCGAATCTGCCGAGGCGTTCGCCTTGATGACGCTGCAGCGACTGCGACAAAGGAGAAGCGTCTACTGGAGCGGATGGAGTCGTCGCAAAGTCGTTGCTGTCGATGTTGAGGTGCGATGAGCCGCCATATCCCCTGCTCAGGTGCGATGGGTCCTGGGGGGTAGGGATGCCATTGTAGCCCGCCGAGGGGGTAATGGGCCGCGGCGTGGCCATGGTGTTGGTGGAGGAGCTCTAGGAATACTTGTCGCGAGTCAAAGAAGGCACCCTGGAGACAGTGGACCGAACAGGTTACCTTATAAGAGTGGTAGGTGAGCCTGCGCTACCAAGCAACTGTGGCCGTGAAGGCGGAGTGGCGCGGGAGTGACGACGTGCGTGGAGGTGCGCGGAGCCCTGGAGAGGCTGGGCACAGCACCCCAGTTTTGGTGGCCCGACTTCAGATTTCGCAGTTTGAGGCTGCACGCCTTCAAGAGGAGCAGTTCGAGAGGTGTAGTTGAAAGATGAAACACATATGCGAGTTGCGCAGCGCCTAGCAATGGCTTTTTGTCGTCGCCGAAAGCGCAAGACAATGGATGATGTCACGCTCTGGCCTGTCCCAGGCTATTGCCAACCCTGCTTGGCGTCGTCCTCACCATTGATCGTCATCTTGCAGCCAACAGAACTCCTCGCGATACCCGCCTTTCCTTGTCCGGCACAGCTTCGCCGAGTCGTTGCTGCAAACCAGCCTATGGCGTTGGATGGATATAATTCGTGCCCTCTTGGTGTCGTGGCCATCACAATTACACCAACAGCTGCCAGCGGAGATTGTCACATGCGAGCCCCTGCAACACCTCCCCGAAGGTCCAAGCAAGACTCACGACACGCAACAAGCCGGTAGCCGACGTCAGCATCTTGCGCCCGCGGCCTTCTCCTCGCCATCCTCAATCAACATGTTCCCCCTCGCTGAGATCTCACAGCACGTGCTGAGACCCTGCATTGTGGAGAAGGATCGGCCGGCCCTGTCGGCAGGCTAGCGGATGGCTTGCAAGGAATGATGAACACCTCGAAGCTGCGATTCTGCTTCCAACCTGAGTCTCTTCTCTGACTAAACCTCTGCAGCGGTGGCGTCGTCCAAACCCAGTCTTCTCAGCTCCTACGACTCACTGACACACGGCATGCACTAAGGGACACTCGTCTGGATATGACGCTGGCAACAACACTGGGCAAAAAGCAACCACGAACAGACGCACCACTTGGCAGAGAGCCCGTCGTGCTTTTGGTCCAGCCAAAGTGCTATGGATTGCAAGAGCGTTGTGAGCTAGAGGACGAGGATGCGGTAACTCCACCCCACAGCCCAGCCGTCTACCGATATCGTCCAAGGGCGCGCGGTTAGCGCCAAGCGCATACAAATGGGAGACGAGGCGCTACCGACATGTCCATATTGCATGGATTTTGTGGGCATGGGCTTGAAAGCTTTCACACTCAGGGTCGCTGTTCTTCCAAAAAGTGTCTTCAGTACACCTCTCAGACCTCGTTCGGCAACCCGAACACTGACTCCGGGTGGGACGTCGTGACCGTTGACTACGGTCCTTGCGTCTAAAGAGCATATTCTTCTGGGTGTCTGTTTGTCATGTTCCTGATCAGCGCCTAATCGATCTATTACTAACCTGCTAGATCTCGACCAGAAAGCCGCACTTACCTTGTTGTTCGCCGTGTCTCCAGGTAAGTATACATACCCTCAATTACAAAACTCATATGCCAACCCATGCTATATGTTTCTCGACACGAAAGGTGCAGTCGGTACTCGACTAACGGTTGGACTACGGGCATCAGTGGGTACACGGCCCGGCAAATTATATGAAACACCACTATACAAACGTCCATTTTCGAGCGACCTTGAAATTACGGCCCAATCAATATCACCCCTTGAAACGATCATCCTTGGCTTCAGGTGTTGTAATAAGCTTAACATGATATTACCAGGGGCAGAAGCGATTGCCTCGATCGATACAAATGCCGGCAGACTCTATGCGACGACCTAGTCACACCGACGAATAAGATAACCGAAACATTAAGAAAAAGAGATCGTGATTCGACGTCCGGTCCATGAGCCTCCGTCTGGAGTCCTTCCATCGCACCCATGGGTGCCACTGCATGGAGTAAATGCGGGGAGCATGCCCAGCCGTTGCGACCAGATGACTGCGGCGTGTTTATTGGCACTTGGATTTCTGCGCGAATGCCAGGCATGGAATAAAGTATGGGATCGTCATCAAGACTATGCGTGGCCATCCCGTTTCTTGGAAGAACATGGAAGGCAAGACTACATAAGGGCCGTTATTGTCTTCCAAAAATGCATAACCACTGCCTCCAGTCTATCACTTTCATCTCTGGCCCCCGATCCCAACGTTGGCCTCGCCCAAGATGAAGTTCCTCGCTGCCGCCGCCCTTTCGCTCCTTCCGGCGCTTACCTCCGCTCACTGCGTTGCGCAGCGGGTGCGGGTGAACGGCCAGGTCAGTTGAATCTATCTCGGATCGCCATGAGGGTACCCATGCTCACGTATCATCAGGACAACGGCCAACTCGTCGGTATCAGGACGCCAAACTCCAACAACCCAATCCAAAATGTGAACGATGCGAACTTCGCTTGCAACAGTGGCTTCAGGACTCCCGTATCGACCAAGGTCATCGATGTCAAGGCTGGTGACAAAGTAGGTGTCATGTGGGGACATGTGATTGGAGGTGCACAGATGGCGGGCGACAAGGACAACCCGATTGCTCCTTCACACAAGGGTTTGTAGACATAGAAAATGGACAGTCTAAGAAAAACACTGACATGAATACAGGCCCTACCATGTTCTACATGTACGTACAGAAACTGCGTAATGCCATAGGAGGTTCTCAGCTCTATAGCTGCTTCGATCTCCGAGCCGAGAAGGCTCCACATGTCCTATACATCATCATCGTCTCACGCTGACATCTTATAGGGCAAAAGTCGACAACGCTGCGACAGCCACCGGCCAAGGCCTGAAATGGTTCAAGGTCTACGAAGACGGTCTCGACGGCTCCGGCCAGTGGGGCGTTGACAGGATGATCGCAAGCGGCGGCTGGGTCGACATGACCATGCCTTCGTGTGTTGCTCCAGGCCAGTATCTCCTGCGCGCTGAGATCATTGCCCTGCACTCGGCCAACAAGCCCTCTCAGGCTCAATTCTACATGGTATGTTCACGTCCACCTGCCGCCAGACGCTTCCTTCAAGTTTAGTACATGATCAACGTTACTAACTTAAAACAGGGGTGCGCCCAGATCAACGTCTCCGGCTCAGGCACCAACACAGGGACAAACACCGTCAGCTTCCCTGGCGCGTACTCTGCCAACGACCCCGGAATCTTGGTCAACATCTACGACAAAGCTGGCAAGCCCGTTGGCAACGGGACACCGTACAAGATCCCTGGACCACCAAAGCTCACCTGCTAGTTGGAGGATGTGGGGACGACATAAAACAGTGGGGGGCAGCCCTACGCGACTTTCCAGGTTCTTACAGAGACTAGAGCTACATTCACTCGTTCGCACCATGGTCAGGCTTTATTCAGTCATTTGAAGCCACGCGTCTCGCATGCATCTAATCTATATATCAGCACCCACCCCATCACCTACATCCCCTACTCTCCTTCTTCCCTGGCCTACAACCTCACCGTACTGTTCTTCCTAATCCTCTCCCCGTACCTAATAAACAAAAACGGAATCGGCACCAGTCCCAAACTTACAAACCCCAGCATCGAATTCCCCCACCCATACCCCATAGCCGCATACATCTTCTGACTACTCAGCGGGATCAGCGCAGCACACAGACTCCGCAAGACCGTATTCGCCGCCATGGCACTCGCCGCATGCACGGTGAACACATCAACCAAGTACGTATTCGCCGGCATAAACGTCATCAGCAGGCCCAGCCCAATAAAGCTCGTCGCGATGATCGGCACAATGAAATGCACCTGGTACTGCACCGCCCAGCCGTACCAAAACAGGCCTATCGGCAGGAAAAAGCCGCCCACGCACATGATGTAGAGACGGTGCTCTGGGCGGAAATCCCCCGCTTTGAGGTGCGCGTTGGCGGTTTTGTTGCCGTAATGCGTGAATACGAATTGCCCCAACAAACTCCCAGTGCCGAGGCCGAGGAAGGAGAGGCCGAGGACGCCGCCGTGCCAGTGGTATTGCGTGCTGTAGACGGCGGTGAAGGTGGTGAAGAGGATGTAGAGATAAGAGTAGGTGATGGCGACGTAGACGGACATGGCGGCGCAGATGGGGGAGAGGAAGAGCATCTTCATGGGCCGGGTGATGGAGAAGGTGAAGAGGTCGCGCGGGGAGAGATCGGAGGCAAGCTTTGAGCGCAATTTGGAGTTGCCGGTGGATTTTTGCAGGCGGCGCGTTTTGGCGGCTAGGATGGTGGGCGCGGAGGTTTCGGACATGAGGAGCATGGAGAGAAGGGTTAGAGAACCGGCCTGGTGGTGTGGGCGTCAGTGGGATGGGCATTTTGTGAGTGGCAGAGGCGCCTTACCAGTATAGCGACGAACCAAAAATTCCACCGCCATCCCTTGGCTACGGTGAGAAAGCCGCCGATGATGGGGCCTACACATGGTCCGATTGCTGCCTCATTGTCAGTACACCTTCCTACTTCTCCTGCTCTAGCTTGAGTACTTACTCGGCCCCATCATCCACACCACCATCGCTGTCCCCCTCTGCTCTCGACTAATCAAATCCGCAATCGTCCCACCACCAAGCACCAACGGCGCGCCGCCAAAGCATCCCATGAAAAAGCGGAACGCGATGAACATGCCCATATTCGACGACACAGCTGCCGCTATGCAGAATATGACGAAGAGTGTGTTACAACTGTGGTACAACGGCAAGCGGCCGTAGAGTTCGGAGAGGGGTGCGATTACTGCTCAGTGTCAGCCCACCCAATTACCCATACACATATTCACACGTCTACACTCCTGTAATCAAGTAGGAATCTTAGGGTTGGAGAAAAAGAGACGGTGACGTACTCATTGGCCCAAACGCAAACCCCAGCACATAAACACTCAGCATAAACCCCTCGAGCATATCACTCGTACTCCCAAAGGTCCGCATGACCTCCGGTATTCCCGGCGCAAACATACTCGACGCTAGGGGTGTCAGGAATGTAATGCAACTTATCAGTGTCACGGTGCCCCATTTCTTCGGCGCGGGCCAGTTCATGGGATTCTGGGGGTCGTCTGGGCCGTCCCAGAAGACGATGTTGGGATCGTTGACTTCATCTTCGGGCTGTGCGGCGGCGGTTTCTTCTTCTTCGCTGGCGACTGATTCCGGTCGTCCCTTTTCGATGTCGATTTCTTTGGACACAATGGAGTTGGGACTTGTTGGGCTCAGGGTTTCCTTGTCGTGTGGTTGATGGTGGTGGTGGTGGTGGTGTGTGTGTAGAGCAGGCGTAGGCAATGGCGTGGTGGCTACGGAGCCGACGTTGGTGGGTATATCAGCGTCGTGGCCTTCGGCAGCTGCGAGGTCGATGATCTCGCTCCGTGTGGGTTGGCGGTACATGGGGTTTGAAGCCATGATGTATGATGGTATGTTGTGGATGGCTTCACTTCGAGCCGGGGGTTCGTCCACTTCAACGACCCGTCGTGGCTTTTTATGATATGCTCAGAAGGCGTTAATCGGCCGAATTCGAAGTACTCCGAGTGAGTCTGATATTCCGATTCCTAGTTCGCAGGCCGTGCACTTGGTCAGATGGAGCTCCGAATAGACACTGACTAGTCGAAATATCTCTTGCTGCCCACAGCACCAGCCGACTCCTTATAGGGGGACCGAAAACGCAGGCTGCTCCCAACCAAAATGCTTCCTCCCACGTACCTGTCGAGCCACCAAAGCTGTCAAACCGAAGGCAGCACCGCCAACGCAAGCACCCCTACCTTACCCAGGTACAAATGCTACAACACTCTGGTACTCTTGTGCAAGCCCCCGCACAAAAACACAGCCTCACAGCTCTAACTCGTAAAAGCAAAGTACCAATGTGACAGCTACCACTCGACTGGAGCCAGGCCAAGAATCAGAGTGCGGAATTGCATGATTGATAAACAAAAAATCAAGAAACAGAAGACAGCCCTCCAGCCAGAGTACACCAAGTACACACTAGACGAAGCGTCCTAAACTCCATTAGGCATTAACCAGTGCCGCTTTGCCGCTCCACGCTCCCAGTACCGAAAACCCACCCGCGGCCGCTCCCAACCCTCTAAATACCGTCAAAGTCCGCTGCCCTACACCCTGCGCCCTGGGAAAGCGTCACCGACTTTTGGAACCACTTCGCTGCATGCCCCTCGTCGGTTTGACACCCACTTTCACTGCCGGTTAACCTCTTGCGGTATACCTTCGTTCTTGGGGCGGCCCTCTATTCTTATCATTGGTTGCATCGA
Organism: Pseudomonodictys pantanalensis; assembly: GCA_019022785.1. NCBI lineage: Eukaryota > Fungi > Ascomycota > Dothideomycetes > Pleosporales > Parabambusicolaceae > Pseudomonodictys > Pseudomonodictys pantanalensis. The sequence continues at coordinate 20,938 of JAFHBV010000432.1, read as the reverse complement.
GGATGAAACGCGCCTCGAGGCACGAGGTGCATGCAGAGGACGACATGGTGGCGGATTTCGCGATCGCCAGGAAACGCCTTTCCCCGCTCCCCCATTCCCATCCGATATCTCTTAATCCCGGGTTTTACTCCTCTGAAGGATCACAGACGCGTGTAAGGCGTGCAACAGGTGACTCTGCAGGGACTAGCTATACTGTCTATCAGTCAGATAGACTGGGTTGTAGTCATACCTGTTACCATGGGAAGTAGCTCAAGGGGGAGAAAGGTGCTCTTCACAGAACGCCCACCGTGAACGTCCACGAGGTCAAGCTTTCCAAAGGTCCCCACCATAGAAGTAGCCTCGGCCGAACTTCACATCCTCCAAGAACGCCACATATGCACGGCGTGCTTGGTGCACCCATCAGCATGGAGCTCCTCGGAAGGTCGGACGGTCGGGTGATTACCCTCCGAAGCTTTGCGCCGCGAATGTCTTGTCTCTCTACGCCGTGTATCGCGACGAACGCGAATGAGGTCGGAACAAAATACTTCGCGACTGAGCCATATTTGGTAGGATAGATTATTTTGCAGGGGAAGGAGGATGTGTTATTGCTTGGGTTTCAGCGCTTTGACTCGCCGCTAACGCGCAGGGACGGGCCGTGGCTTATGGCGCGCAGTTTGTTGGAGTCGTTCGCAGCGCGAATTTTGAGATGCGATGGAACGTCTCCAAGGGACGTATTGCTAGCAATGCCCTGTGAGTCCACTCAGGACTCTGGTTCACCACGAGATCAACCCTCAGAACCATTCAATTCCCTCTAAAATGCCCACCTAACGCTATGCAAAAATGCAACCCCAATCCCCTCAATCCATCAAGCCTCTACAAGCACCGCCTCGCCAACTACACCCCATCATCTGAGCCCGGCGCAGCCATGGGCGGCGCCTCGTTAACCACCCTCAACATCCTCCCCTCTTCCCAGGTGTTGTGGGTAGAGATGATACTGCGCTNGGGGGTCGTGGGTGGAGACGGGGGCTGTTACGGTTACCAAATTCAGGGTCATGAAATTCAATGACGTCTGATTTGGAGGGCAGCGATATGAAGTCGACACCTAGGTCCTCCACGATCGGGCTGCTGAGCGTATCATGACTAGCAAAGAAAAAGGTTAGTATACAGGGTTTCCATGTTCTGCAAATGCCACGAGGGTCGATAGCGATCTTACTCCTTCTCGACGCCGTTGATTACGGGTATGTTTCCCATGGCGCCGAAGTCGTCCGCGTAGAAAACGGGGCCCTGGGTGGAGGCATCCCGCATTTCGATATCAGTGCTCGGTGGCGCGTCTGCCGTGGGTGTCGGATTCCGGCAGACAGCCTGCGTCAATTCGTCCACCTGCTCCTGGCGAATATACACGATTCCTGTGCTCGTGGCCGGTGACTTGTCCTCCATAATCTCAGTGTCCGCGACCTCGCTGACGTATTCGTCGTTGTACTTTCGCCAGATGTCGTTCTGGAAGTCGTGAATATAGATCCAATAGTGGCCGCCATGGGCACCGCCGCGGTGCATAAAGATGGCATGCAGACGATATGGGTGGTCCCTACAGTCGGCGAAGACGGAATCTATCTCTTTCTCCAGCCGCTCCATATCGCCATCCATCATCTTTATTTCGTCGCGAATTTGCTCGGCTCGTGATTTCAGCTTCAGTGCGAGACTCGAATCGAAATCCATCTTATCATCCTCAACATCGATCAGCTTTTCCTCTTCGACCTTGGTAAGATCCTCGATGAAGTTGGCTGTCTCCTCGACCGCGTCTGCCATGTTCACGTCTTTGTGGAGTTCCGTTTCCTTCAGCTCCTTACGACGGCTATCAAGGCGCTGCAACTCTTTTTGCTTGGCCCATTGCTTGTCTCGAAGCTCTCCTAGCTCGGCTTTGGAGCGCGTTTTGGTTTCGTTTAAATAGCGGTCGATGTACAGGACCTTGTCCAGCGCGAGATGAGACTCATCCTTTACGCTCCTGCCCTTCACGAATTGCAGTCGGCGGACGTTGATGAGCAAGATGGGGGATGCTGTATCGATATACTCAAACTTCGAGGTTCCGTCGTCCAACTCAGTCCAGCCAAATTCGTCGTCGAGAGCGGCGCGAAGCGATCTGCTCCGATTATTGGTAGAGACGAGGATGTTATCCTGGAGATCGCTCTTGGACGTCAAGTTGCCCTTAACAGCTCGAGTTGTCGTCACGTCCGAGAAGAACAGCTTCTTGATGAGGTCGAGCTGTTCTCCATCGCGGAGAGTTGGCTCACCCTTAAACGCGCAGGATAGCAGATCGAAGACGTTGTTGAGTATCTCCGCGGCATCTTGTTGCTGAGCATAGCTTTCGATCTGCTTCAGCTTCGTGTCCGCCGATGCCTGAGGCCTTGGTGGGACAGGAGGGGGCCGTGATGGAGGCTCTGGCTTGACATTGCCTACACCAGTGCCGTTAGTCTCATTTGCCGATGCTGTAAGATCCATAGCCTCCATCGAGGAAGCATTACTCTTTGCATCATTCTCCTTCTCTCCCATAACAGAGTCTGCCGGAGAAGGCGGTCTGGAGTCCTTCAGTCCATTGGGTGGTAGCATTGGACCGCTGACCGGAAGTCCCGCAATCTCGCCGAGCCCGTCCTGAGTATCATTCGTGACTGTCGGTGGAGTCTCGACGGTATCGGTTTTCGCAAGGGCGAGAGCAGCTAGCTTAGTTTCGGGGCGCACATTGGACGTTGGGGCAGTGATCATGTGTTTGAACAGTTTTTGGAGCTCGCGAACGACTGGTAACGTTAGCATCCAAGTGCCTTACAGGAATGGTGCGTCACTTACATTCTTGCGCTGTCTCGACTTTGTCAGATGAGACAGCAGTCCTGCCAACGCGTTTAGTCGCCAAGGCCTCCGGTGTCAGCTCCTGCAAGTGCTCATCGCAGTTCAAGACCATGTCTCGCAGTGGTCTGACTGTGAACAAGAATTGCAGCACGCTGTTCAGGTAGCACGTGTTGCCAATGTTGCAACAACCCACTGGCCAGGTAGCTAACGGGTGTTCCTGCTTTTGCTCTCGAGAGTCCGATCCTTGCTGGAAATTGTTCTCCTGGTCCAGCTGGACTTTCCTGAGGGCTTCTTGGTACTTCTCTGCGTTTTCGGGATTTTGCTCGGTGTTGAGCTCCACTTGAGTCTGGAGGACGTTTAGATCGAGTTTCTCGGCCCTGTTGTCAATACCCAGAAGAAGATAGGCTTCGGCCACATCCATCTCTGCCGCCTGCATGCTGCCCTTGTTGAGGAACTCCTGTAACCTAACGCTTCCTCGGTGATCGGCGATGAGCTTGACGGCTTTCTTTGCTGTCTCCACAATTTCGGGGCTGTCACTCGTCTTGATGGAATACATGGTGGCAACAAAGTCATCTGGCTGGGTAGCATCTAGGCCCAGCCACGAAAGGGCTTGCTCGTACGTCTCGATAGCGTCCGATGCCTCCCGTATCAGGCCGTCGCTGCTACGTGCGTTCCCGACGATTCGCAGTTGTCGGCGTGTATCCTCGATCGCACTGGGGCCGATGTCCGCCATTCTTGACCTGAATATCCCTATGATATGATCATCGGAGATGTAGTCCTTGTGTCCAGGGTCGATTCCGAAGAATTTATAAGCATTGTCAACCTCGCGCCTGTTGATAGCACCCTGGGAAGCTAGCAGAGCCACTTCCTGCTGGAGCATATCGCTCTTCCGGCCGACTGCAATGCCCTGCAAAGCTTCGAAATAGTACGGGTTGTTGGCCAGATCGACGGTCGTCTGGCGGTGATACGCAAAAAGTAGCAGCCTGTCCGAAAAGTCTGACAGAGCGCCTAGGGCAGCATAGTACGGATGGTCCTCCTCAAGGTTTTTACGCCGGGTCAGCGTTCGACCTTCCGCCTTCTCGTATTCGTAACAGCCCAAACTTCGCTCGATGCTGTCTCGGGATGGGTAAGGGTGCATTGGGACATGGCGGACACCCGAACGCTCCGGCTCGGAAAAGCTGAGAATGATGGCGTTGAGTTCGTATCGTGCGTCCTCGACCACATTGCGTTCTGTCTGCTCGAAGGGACTCGTACGAGGCGGCGGCGTTGGGAGAAGCCAGATGTCGGCGTAGGAACCGTCGTCTTCCTTTTCCACGTCGTTGGTGAATCCTAGTCGCCTGAGGATAGCGTCGCAGTCCCTCCCAAAAGTCTTCAAGAACTTGCGATTCAGAAGAGGTATCCGCGACTTCCCCCTCTGCGGGTTCAAGCAATCTTGCAGATAGGTATTGAGGAAGTCTGGGGCATCGACCGGGCGTGCCATGCTAGTGTCCGCCCGCTCACCAGCGATTGCTTTGGCAGCTTCCCATCGCTTTCGCAGATTGGCCCGGTTGGTCAACACTATCAGATCCTCATCGGTGAAGCATGGAGGGCTTATGCATATCCTGAGCGTCATTGGACATCGCGGGGCGGAGCAGTGGAAGACGTAGGTGCGTGGTTTGACATGGCCCTCGATGGCGTTGCTGCCAGCCCCTTCTTCCCCTTGGAAGAGGAAATGGTGGAGAGGGAACTCCTGGGAGTTCGGTTGACATATGCAGTTCTTGGAGCCGTCATCGCGGAAGTCGACGATCAGGTCTATGTGGAAGCGGCAGGTGTTGCAAAACGAGGCAACCTTGTAGACGGTGTTGTGATCGGGAGCGATGCCAATCTGGGGCAGTTGGCTCTGTTCCGCCTTGTTCAGCAGACTGTGTCTGCAGTTCCTATACGGCACAGCAGCAGTCGGCGGGGCGTCAGGGTCGTGTTGAGGAGGCGTCGAGGTAAGCAGGTTGCGGCCAGCGCGGGCTTCGTAGCGGGGGTCGTACGTGAGGAGATCCTGGAGCAACCGTGGCGCCGTTTTGCCTGTCACAGAAGGTTAGAATTAGGCCCTGACTGGATTCACGGGGCTTTGAGCGCCAGACGCAGAGCTTGTGAGGATACGTACCCGGGATTCTGGCCGCCATGTTGGGGATGGGCGGCGGATAGCAATACGTAGTGATATGGGGGTGAAGCTATGGACGGCGGGGCTCTAGGGCGGGCAGAGGTGGCGGGCACTCGTCGTGCCCGTGGTGAAGGCGCGGACGAGGTTACTGCATCCAGGCGGCAGGCACGAAGCTGTCTGGGGGAGGGGAGCTTTTGACAGGTCCTAGCAAACGCCACTGTGGCGCAAACACGTGGGCACGAAAAAGGGTGGCAGAGCGTGTGCGCATCAAGAGAAACAAGCTGCACGCCCTACGCAACTGGCAGACGGTGCTTAGCGTTGGAATGATTTCCCAGCGCTTCCCAAAGATGCGCAACAGCAACCCCAGACGGACAAAGTGAGGCTAAGTCGTGCATCATCCTGTGGCTTGGCGCCTCGCTAGCGCGGAGCTCTGCCGACGCCAACTCGAACGTCTGGACGGGCTCTGCAGCTTCGCAGCTTCATCGACTCCCATTGCGCCCGCCATGGCCGACGGAAACGACACCTTCCATCCGCGGGACACGCTCGCCAACACCATCAGCACCACCTCGAAGCTGACCCTCGCCGGAGCCATCTTCGCCGGCGCACAGAACACGCTGCGGAAACAGAATGTGGGCGCCATGGGCATCTTCACGCGCTCGGGGGGCATAATTGCGCTGTTCGGTCCGTTCCACACCTTCACAGAATTCATGGAGCATATTTGGGGCTAATTGAGGCCAGCCGGTGTCGGGGCCGCGTACCAATTCACCCTCGACGCAACCGCAAACCTACGGCAAAAGGACGATACCTACGGCGAGGCCCTTGCCGGCTTCATGGGCGGTTCGGTACTCGGGATTGCCAGTAGGTTTTCTTACTCGGCATTTGCGAACTATGGCTCATCAGCACAGGACGGAGCATTCCATTCACCCTCGGTGGTGGTGCGGTCATGAGCGTAGTCCTGGCGACCTTCCGATACACCAATGGCTTGAAGGGCTACAGGTACAATGAGTTGGAAGAAGATCAGATTGCACGCAGAGAAGAGCTGAGGAAGAGGCGGAGGGGACCGTTGTCGGAGACGATTGCTGAGCTGGGCGAGGGTAGAGGTGAGTCACAGAGGAGAGGATGCTATGGCAGCACTAACGTTACCAGGTATATATGCGCCGGGCTGGGAAGAGAGGAGACGGGAGCGATTGCTGGCCAAGTATGGCATCGACGTGAAGGCCGCACAGGAGAACAATTGAGTGGACGGATATCGACCCAGGCTTTGCCTTGAGCACCAGGCTCCTGTATATATTCACTGTAAAGAGCACTACCTCAGCCAAGCTGACTTTTCTTATCATCAACGGGCAGCATCTACACTGTAGAGGTGATTCTGAGGTCCTGAGCGGACACAGACCGATGGGATCCATACGCCCTCATCAAGGCGTTCATCGCAACCGCAGTATTGAGAACGTATCTTGAGAACGTATCTCCAATTGCCTACCCCCACACCACTCAAGAGCTGCTCGGATAACAAATTGGCTTGCATTGCCCATCCTTAATCCCTTTCCCGAAGAGCTGTAACCCTGACACACAAGATGCGGGGTACATAGCTTCCCCAATCCGGTATCGTGGGAGAGTAGCAAAGTGCAGGTATTGCATCATAGCCACGATGCATCCACCTCAAACAAGGGCCTTGTGGCGCGACTCCAAGGCACCATGATGATCATAAGCCCGTCTCGGGCGCTGCTTGCCGTGTTCGTTTACCCCACCAACTGCTGTTGGCCGACCCTCCAGCGACCCTGACATCCCACAACTTGCCAACTTCTAGCGCGCGATACACCCAGTTTCCCCTCATAGCTCATAGAGCCGTGTAAGAGGCCTTTCGGTCTGGCATTGCGAGAATGGAGACTCAAGCAGCCGTCCCCCACCAACCCCCCGAGACAGGCGTCAAGGAGCGTTTCTTCCGCTACTTCCAGCACGAAGTCACGGGCAAGTCCACGCATTCCTCCCACCCAAACACGACTAACCCTCCCAGCCCTCCAGGAGCAAATGTCCCGCCTCTCAACCACCTCCGCGACCGGCGGCGAGCGCTCCGACGCCGTCGACCACTGCCTCGCGGGCATCGACCGCCTCTCGCACGAAGTCAAAGACGCCTCGTCCTACATCCCCGCCTACGACCAGCGCACCTACGCCCAAGCCATCAAAGCCCTCTCCGAGAAATTGCAGTCCATCCGCCAGACCTTCAATCCGCCCAAGAAATTCCAATTCAAGACCGCCCGCAAGAACGCGTCTGCCATATCCCTGTCCGATGCTGCCGAGCTGGCCAAACAGAATAAGCTCAGAGTGCCGGGATATTACAACTCGGATGGGAGTAATGTGAGCTCGGCGTTTGCGCCGACGCCCTTGGATAAATTGAGTCCGAGTGAGGAGAAGAGGGAGGAGGATGCTTTGGGTCAAGACGGGGAGGGTGAGGGAGTAGAGAATGGGGATGGGAAGGTGAGGAAACCGAGTTTCTCCAATGCGAGTTCGGTTTCGATATCGAATCATGCGAATTCGCACATCATACTGCCGACGTCAGCGTCGCATGCTACGAGCTCGGGCACCGTGTCGAATGTGCGGCATAGTGTTATCGATTTGTCGCCGCCGACGACGAATGGCGCGCCTTTTGCGGGGCTGATGTTGAAGAATATCAAGGACAGCTTGGTAGTGTGTGGGCAGGTTTCGGGGCCGATTCATATCACGGGCGTGGAGAATAGTGTGCTTGTTACGAGTTGTCGACAGTTTCGTATGCATGGGTCGAGGAGGGTCGATGTTTATCTGCATTGTGCGAGTCGGCCGATTATTGAGGATTGCGAGGGAGTGAGGTTTGCGCCGTTGCCGGAGGCTTATGTGAGTTACTCAAGATTTGGGAGTGTTTGTGAATGGTTACTGACTGTGGGGTAGTGCACAGCTGATATTGAGTCGAGTAAGAATCAGTGGGACCAGATCGACGACTTCAAATGGTTGAAGTCTGAACCGAGTCCGCATTGGAGCGTGCTGCCGGGAACTAGTCGGATCCAGGACGTGGTGTGGAAGGAGAAGGTGCCTGGCAGTCATAGTGTGAGCTTGGACGATATCCTCCGAGTGGTTGGTGTCCTTCCAACGGCTCCATCCGGATGAGAGAGCCATGCGCATAGAGCGACGAGTATGCGCAGGTGTCGACATGCAACCAAGGCGAACTCGACGAGGCGTAGTGCATTGCAACAGTCACACGAGGCCCCCATGACAAGAAAAATGGGCGATAGTGGCAGAATCAACCAGGTATGTATTCAAAAATGACTTCGGCCAATTCTAGGGTACTCGCAGTTCACGTGAGCTGAGACTGAGTTGACAATGACTTGCATTTTCTCCTGTTGCACACATCAATTACCGCGCTCCTTCTAATCAGATATTCTGGCCATGGGGCTATACAAACGCACAGCTGCGATCTATAAAAGCCCATTGCCTCTTCTTCCTTGACTCTTTCTCTTTACACTACTTCTTGTGAGTCTAAAAGTCGCAAATGCTGTTTCTTATGGCTCGCTCTCAAAACAACTGATCTGATCTGATATGGAGTCTGTCTGCCGAGCGCAAACTGAAGCTCCAAATCGTGATCGAAGATTCTCATGTGTCTTCCGCGCTTCTGCGGACGTTCACCGTGTATGAAAAGGTCGACCGAGGAGGGCACATTTCTGGTGGTTTTGCTGGGAAGAGAATTAAAGGATGACATCAGAGAGTTCATGCTCGGAAGTCTAGGCATCTTCCCACAATGCACCACAGCGCTTGGGTCAGACAAGAGAGCTCTAAAGTCTCTTTTCTCCCATCGACCACTTCTTCTTCATGACGCTCCCTGTGGATGGGAGGATAAAAAAACGCTTTCCCACAACTCATCGTGGTTCTGAAAACCACGATGCAACCTTTTCATGTTGCGGGAGCTTCCTGCACCCTGTCACGCAAGCATGGACGACCCTTGAAAGTGACCTCGTTCTCGAGCCATGTCTCTCCGAGAATTCGCAGTGTTCACCTCAATCCTCTTCCCCTCGTGATCTAGGGCAATGCTCCACAAGTGCCCTGCTGGTATCTATAAAACGCCATTGACTCCCCTCTCTACCAAATTCCTCCTCACGCAACTTTCTACAAGTCTAAAAACACTTGAGAAAAGGCTTATGCCTGTTCAAAAAGTTCCAGCTCACGTAAATGTGTGTTGGCTTCGTTGTATCCCGGGAGCAGTAGTCACTGCTAAAGATCACTGATGCCGAATGCATGGGAGTCACGAGTCTCGCGGAAACCATTGAGAATGTACCAAAGCACCGGAACCTCAACGTCATGTCTTTGGGCTTTGCGTGCGTCCGTGTACATGTCAGAAGATGGGAGGCGGCTTTTCAAAAGTAGACTACTATCGCCTATGCGGATTGCCCGGCGCCCTGGCTCAGACCAAATCAGTCGGATATAAAAGCTGCTCTTCCCCTCTTCAGGACCGTTCCTTATTTACAGAATTTCTTCTTGCGGGCACAAAATCAGACTGCAGCCAATTATGTGGTATCAAAAGTTGTCTCCGAAGCTATTGATGTGCGGAATCTTCACCACCTCGTCACATTCCTGGGCCACAGAAGATTTTAAAGACTATGCAACCCTTACGTATGTCTCTCTGAGGGTCCGTACCGTACACACCGGTTCAATTTTCATGTGAGAGATTGGCCAAAGTGCTGTGCAAACGCAGTGTTTAGCTCTATGAGAACCCGCCACCTCCTCCTCCTCCTCCTCCTCCTCGACTCTCTTCTGCACACTGCTTTCCACCGCGTCTAAAATGATGGCCCAAAAGGCTCATGCTTGTCTTGGGAGTTCTGGTGTCTCTGAAGCACTGGATTGTGTTTCGGAAACTTCGACTAGGACCATGCCATGTGGATTGTGCTCCTGTGGACGGCCTCGGAGCGGCCCAAAACGCGTGACAATGCTCATCAATGTCTCGAGGCTTTTCAAGAAGACAAAATTATGGCATGGAATGAGGGAAGAGGTACCAAAATGGACCAGAGCCCTTATATGTGGCTTTGGCGTCGCCAGGGCCCGGTTAGGAAGATATGAATGGCCTTGTTCCTCTCCGTGCGGTCGTAGCTCCTTCACTCCGCTTGTTGCAGAAGATCTAAAACGGATGAAAATGACGACCGTGGCACTCCTCAAAGTGGCCAGGCTAAGTTTCATATCGTGGAGGCTTCCTGAGGGGTTCGAGAATGGGATTGTGAACCTTTAAAATGTGTGAGCGTCGAAGACATGTTCTGGTGGAGCTTCTTGAGGTATATAATCTCTGCTTCAGTGACGGCTTGAAGTATCTAAATGAACGACGGTGGTGACGTATGTGTATCTAAAGAAGAACAGCAAGGATTCCAGGGCTATCCTTCGAGCATTCATCTCTTGATCTGCCTGAATGAGGGGCTTGGGAAGGACGGGGTATATAAGTCTCGCTTTCGTCAAGATTATTCCTACCACACTTCTGTCTCTCCTTGGTAAATACCAAAATCAAAATCGCCGGAGTACTTATTAATGGAGACTGGGGAAGATGTGGGTTTAGCGGAATACAAAGGGGGTATTTTAACGTAACTAAAACCCGGTACTCTACAAGATATGTGCAGCTGGGTGCTTCGAGACGATATGCTAGGGCTTGACCTCCGGTCTATCCGCGCTAGTAGGGGCAGGCCACAAGGTTCACACGTTGAGTCCACTGGGGATGCGTTATGAACCCACAATTCACGCTTGGAGGGGAGCCAGGATATGGCAGCGACCCGAGATCTTCATGACTTTTCGAATGTTACCGAAACCCCATCTATATCATCTGGAGCAGCTTTGTTAAAGGTTCAAGATGATTGTGATGGCGTCGGAGGATTTTCGCCCCTCCCGTATCCGGACCGCTGGTTGCGCTTATTAAAAGTTGATTGGTTCTTTCCCCAGATGCCCCTGCGCCAACTTAGATTACCTTGACCCCATGCTTCCTTTTCCTGCACTTTGTACACCCCGGATAATGCATGTCTGCATGCTTGATCGTTTTTCAATATACGCAAGGCCGACACAGCCCCAACAATCGCTACAGCCATATGGAGTCGCAGAAGCCCCTCAATTTCTTTTATACGGAAGGATTCACAGCACTCTCTATGCTCTATGGTGCTTGTTGGACCTATGTGCACAGCCTCCCCTTACAGCTAGCTCTTATATCGCGATGACAATACCACGGTCAAAAGGGGGCAGCGCTCCGGGACTTTCGATAGAGGTTCGCCATGAATTTCTTGGTGCGTTCGATTGCTTTGAGTGACGTGGGCATTTCATTTTCGAGTGAGTGGGCATTTCTTCAATTCACATCCGGCGCATGCATTTGGAGGTAGATTCAATTCGTGCCCGATATCCCGTGCAAGTAGATTAAGGCGATCATCTAGCTGGACCGTATGCTAGAATTGTTTACTCGATCGGCCTGTGGTGAGCTAATCAGCACCAGGTTCTACAATGAGAAATAGCAGGGCGCTGGGTAATTCCACCTCTAAAAATCCGTATATAGCGCTAGTGCCGACAACGTTGCCATGGAGTTCTTCCTCAACCCACCTTTTTTCCAGTCATCCACAATATATCTCGCTTCCAGCTAGTCAAACGGAACCCGCGCACTCCTATAGCGCTTCAAATATTAGCCTCGCTTTCAATGCTTCGTCTACGGCCACGAAATCTACCGTGTATTCAGATCCTATCTATCATACGACATCGGTGGTACGGTGGAATGGCATAGGTAAGACTCATGTATTCATCACGCCTCCTGTCCAGCTGATCTTTCCAGATACGAAGAACGTCACCCAATGTTGGCCAGCATCTTGGTCATGGTCGTCCATGGTCGATGCATGGAGCTCGCAGCTCCCTCTCACCACTGAGACAGACTACATTTACACGTATACCATCTGGGATACCCTCCCTGCTCCAACGCCGAATGGTAGCTTTTCGATATTATGTGATGGACTACCTCGCTTCGAACACTGGGAGGACATGCAAAATGCCAAGGTCTGTGCTATCTGACATATGGAATCATCATCCGCTCACCATTCCTGGGACCCAGGTTACGCTGCCAACTCCATCCATCTCTGTATCGCCCATGATATACACAGGTCGGCCCATGGCAACCCATACCTTCGGCCCTCCACCCAATTGCCCCCTCCCGAACAAGAACGCAAACGAATGTTCAGCGGTCTGGTCACTATTCGGCTCGTCCATAACCAGTAGCAACGCAGCTTGGTCGTCATCCAATATTCTCACAATCTCTCTGGCTTCACCGCCAACATCACTTGTAGTTAACGGCAAGGCAACGCCTCTAACGACAGGCCCAGACTCTTTACCGATACTGACCCTTCACGGAGAATCATATGTGGCTGAGCGCGGAACGTATACCATCTCGGGTGGTGTCAACCTGTTTGGCGAAGTGACACTAGCCCCAGGTCGACAGCAGGTATTGACATGGAATTTGGACAAGAGTTTCGATCCACAAAGCGGCAACTACTATCCCTTTGGCTGGAACTGCACACGGACTCCTGTTGCAAACGTCATCCAATCTCAATGTTCCACCGCTCAGTGCACCATCGCAGCAAGCTGGGTCCAGCTACTTTACTTTCCACCACCATCTACCACACGAGATCTCTGTGCGAACACCAATCCTGGTTTCGATAGTTATTCAGTGTCAATATACTCCCACCCACATGTGTCTACGGTCATCAACGCCACGACATACTGGTCCGATAAAGCTTATGTCCGGTACCCTGCCGTCTCTGCATATAAAATATGCTCTCGAGATAACTTGTGGGGCGAAACCACGGTGGCAGTTGGCGGCACGTATACCGATCACCTAGTCGAGGTAGCCTCAAGTGACATCTCGTCCATCTGTGACTTGAAATCCACAAAACTACCAAACCATCGATATTCTATTACCTTCGCAGCGACCGCCAAACCGTGGAACTTCGCCGATCTGAACGGTGACATACCGGCCTCAGCTTACCAGTGCATGCCAGCGTGCCACGGTACTTGCTCAGAGATCATATCCGAGTGGTACACCCCATCGCTCGCAGTTCCCCTTCAAGTGCGCTTAAGGGACCCTGAGTGGGCAAATTGTATGCCTCAATTCAATGGCGTCCCGGACCCTCCGATTGCTCTAGGAACGGTACCTGGATTATCAGCAAGCACAACTACAGTAGATCCGACCTACACTATACCGGCAGCACCAGGCTCCTCTCCGACCTCGAGGGGAACCCCGACTGGAAGGGGTACGCGACCTATCGCTCTACCAACAGTTCCAAACTTTCTATCTGACACTCAGGTTCCATCGAGACCAACGACGAATCCGGGTTCGAACTCAAGTCCTGGCGAGGCCCCCAACCCAATCCCTCCTATCTCTACGCGGTGGACGGAGACAGTACCGATTGTAGGACCTGCACCGAACAATCCGAATCGTCCGCCAAACAATCCAACAGCAACTCCTGAAATGCCGGAACTCCATGTCAGTCAGACTGGATGGGAACTCGCACCTACTCACACACGACTAGAGCCCACAGCCCCTGCGTCCGCAGTGACCATTGGTGACAGCATAATCAATGTCGATCCTTCGCACCCGGGAACTGCTATAATATCGAATCCCAATACTCCTGGAAGCGCCAAGACTATTACTGCCGGTGGCCCCCCAGTCGTCATCTCCAGTACCACTGTCTCGATCAATCCTACGAGCGGTGCCGTGGTGCTATCAGGGAATAGTGTTCTGATACCTATCAGCTTCGTGGGCGGTAAACCGGTATTCACCGACCCCTCGCGACCCGGTGTTGTTCTGGTCGGGGACCCACGATTGAAAGAGCCTACGCAGACTCTGATTGCGAATGGCCCTTCTGTTGTAGTCGATGGTACTACGCTTTCACTTGCTCCTAATGCCACGCCGTTCCCCTCGGCGTCTTCAACAACGGTGTCTGGGATCCTCATCACTCAAATATCAGATGGCACGGTCATTATCAGTAACTCGCAGACCATACGGCCAGGCGACCCGCAGGTCATTGTTGACGGGCATGCTATATCTGTCAACTCGAGCGGAATCATCTTTGTAGATGGCAAGCAAATCACCTTAAGCCCGTCGAATGTTCCCTCGTCAACAACCATATCTGGCGTCTCGCTCAGGATGGCTCCAGACGGGACACTCATCGTCAACGAGGGAACCATGCTCAGGCCCGGGGACTCACAGATCTCCATCGATGGGCACAGCATCTTCATTGAACCGAACGGTACCGTTCTGCTTGATGGACGACCAATTGCCATTGCTCCTCCATCTACCAATTCATCGAGTGAGCTCATTATTATCGATCCCAGTGGGAACACGACGACGCTTTACATGCCGATTGCGACACCGATAGATATGGCAAAAGCCATTGCGGATGCCATTTCAGACGCACTGGAGACTAACACGCTGAATGGTACTACCTCTACCAGCGAGCTGTTCGCAAGCGTGACGGATAGAGTGAGGCTAGGAGGATCAGAAACTGGTGCGAAGTCGAGGAGCTCATCGACCACGTCTGGTGGAGGCAGAGGGCGAGCAATATTATCTGGAAGTTGGGAGGTGTGGCTTTGTGCTTGGCTTCTCTTACTGGTGGTATCATGGAGGTAGGAAAGTAGCGAAGATGAATAGTAAAATCGTACTTTGCATGTGCCAATACCATGAGGCGGATGTATGACTGACGTATGACAAAGTCAGATGGTAAACCTTGAACTACTTCCTTCGCTAAACCGCGGTCAATTTCTGGTTGTTTGTATGATACCGTATACTGATTACCCAATATCCCTCGATGAGGCCAATTCCAAGTTCCCTACGCATATGAGCCCTCGTGTATCCAGGTAAGCCATCCGAAGTGTACTAAATATCTGGTCCCGAGCCAAAGTCCTCCCTTCATCCATGTCGTAAGCAAAATCGTACCCGTACACCAGTACCCAAATCACCGTGTAGAACCACTCTAACCCTCCAACCCCAAGAACCCAATAAGACCAACCTTCTCAAATAGCCCGCAGAAACCCATGAACCTCCCTCAGCTGCTCCAAGCACACGGCCGCAGCGACATACCTCCAGCTCTTCAACCAACCAAACCTCTCCCACCCCTGCATTTCCATCGCCACCTTGAAGCATGCAACAGCCCTGGGCAGTGCCTCACTCCTCCCATCATTCTCCAGCCCATCTCCATATACAATCCTCCGAATGATAGAAGACACATCGCGATTGAAGCGCTGCTGCACCTCCATATTCGCCTCACGAATATACCGCGTCGAAGCGCGCTCCTTCTTGCCCAGGATATTGCCGGAGAAGACTTCGATTTCTACCAGAGATTTGCCGCGGTGTGGACGCAGCGAGTCCATGATCTCCAGCATGTTGCTTTCGTAGTACTCGCGGAGTTCTTTGGCAAAGGGGCGTTGGTGCTCCCAGGTGAAGCCGCGGCTCTCACGCGTGACGTAGCGCTCGAGCGTCTGGAGGAGGCTCTCTGATCCGAAGGAGTCGTCTGCTTGCGCGGAGGCTTCGAATTCCTGGCGCATGTTTGTGAAGAAGTCGACCTCGTTGATGTGGCGGGATAGCACACCGAGCACTTTTTCGCTACGGTAGTAGCGGAGTTTGAAGGCTTCGGGGTCAAGAGCGCTGACGAGGTCCGGATCGTCGATGTCGTCGAATTCTTCTTGTGCGAGCTCGGCTGCGCCCAGGTCATCGATGATGAAGGCAGGTCCTGGGGCCATGAAGTCGGGGCGTATGTTGTCGGTGCCTCTGGGGATATCGTTGAGATTGACTGGCACCCCGGATTTGCCAAAGTCAACCGCATCGGATGCCAGTTTGGATAGAGCGATACAATCGGGGTGCCGAGTGCCTTCGGGATGCTTGTCGGCTCTAATTTTGTGTTTGTTGGACACTATGCCGAGGCGATCCGACTTCATGTAGTCGATAAAGAATTGGATAATGTCGTCGACTTGAACAGGCCGTCCGAGATCGGCGGCAGGAGTGGGTGGGTATTGTGATGCGCTTTTAGTCGTGGGTGGTATAAGTCTCTGGTCGAAGATAATGTGGTAGAGGTCGCCATCTAAATCACCACCCCCTAGTTGACTAGGTAGGTCGCGGTTCCCTTGCTGGCTGAAGACAATGCAATTGTGCACTTCATTCAGTGGGGAGTCTTTCGGCACATCGACTGCTCGGACGACTTGTATATCACCCGGATGCAACGCGGGGGCTCTCGTCACGGCTAAGGATCTGTCTTTGAGTACTCTTCGCCTGCGGCCTCCAGTCTCTGTTTGTTGATGAACAGCCACGTAAACTTCTCCTTCTTTCAATGTATTCGTCTCATCCATGATGCCGTAGAGTAGCCATCCTTTCTTGACAGGAATACGAGCTCGGTACTTCATGTCCCTGAGGCTCTGCATGGCGGCAATCTCGATGAGCTCAGTGAGGAACCTGTCCTTGTGGAAAGACAAACCGATCTGGTGCATCATTCGAAGCAGTTGCGGCGTTTTGGCAGATGTCCCGGAGTTGGAATATTCTACAGACTGTTAGCCTCTGAGGAGCAGACATTTGGGACTTGGATTACCAACCAAGAAAACTAGCAGCATTCACTGGATGCTTGACCATCATGGTCAGCTCTTTGAGCGCGTCCATTTGAATGCTCAGGAAATTTGCTTCTGGAACGCCAAGGTCCTCCAGGATCTTGATGAACTGGTGGTTGAGATATAGAACCAGAGGCTTGTATGCAGCCCCACAGATCTCAAGATTCTGCCAGGAAGAGCCGGCCTGGAATTTGGTCATGCTCTTGCGGATGAGCAGCTGTCTCCCTGACAAGGTCGAGTCTAGAGACACTACGCCCTTGGCCCCTCTGTATCGAATTTGCAGTATCGTTGGCTGTAGTAGTGCTCTATCCCATGGAAGGCTGTCCCAAACCTCTCTTAGCAGTTCCTTTGAAATGGTACCACAGCCGTCCGAGAAGCAGCGTCCGTTTCGCTCCACGTCAGCCTTGGTCTCAGTCTTGAAGACATCTTCACCGATATGGACGGCAAACATGGTATCGGAAAATGCTTGGCCAATGCGAGCAGCACACTTCGCGCTGCAATGAATGTGGCTAAAGTCTCCCAATTCCTCGATGATCCTCCTTGAAGTAATCAGTTCGTTCTCGTGGAAGAAAGGTGCCATAAACCATGCGGTGTGGTTGTGGAGTGACGAGTGTGAGAATCCAAGGAAGGAATAGGTGCGACCAACTACGTTTATGCCATCTCTGAGGACATTGTGGAATCGATCGTAGACTTCGTCCTGTGAAGCCCGCGGGTCGTGCAAGACTGATAAGCCATCCTCATCTGCAAAAAATACCCGCATGAAGTAGTCGCTGTGGGTCGAGTACTTCCGGAGTACTCGGTTCGAGACACCGACTTCTGGACCTCTCAGAAGCATACCCGTGGGCGTAACTGTAGCTTTGTATGTGGTGATGAGATGACTACCTTCTCTTTGTTTGTCGAGTAGATCAGCACCGGTCGCCTGGTAGCCTTGAATCCACTCTGCGTTCTCTCTCAGTGTTTCTACTAAGGAAGCGATCGTGAACTCTCGAGCGTCGACTCCCGGGCCGGGGGTTGGGATTTGATAGGCAAGTTTCCTTAAGGCTTCTGCCATCACCTCGCCGCCAAATGTTGCAATGAGGTCCTTGACCGACGGAATAAGATTCATGGCCGTCATTGGTGTCAGGGAACCTTCAAGCACTGGTGCAAGCAGCGCGAACCGGACCGCGAAGTCGAATTGAGGACAATTTGCCGGAGTCTTTGATAACTGCATTTCCAGCTCTTTGAACTCTACTTCAATGGTATGCGTTGGTCGTGAAGGCACCATCGTCTTCCAGGACTCTGTGAGGTGGAGCGCCGACGATCGGTTGAGGTGGACATAAGCGCCCTGTGCCGTCCTGACATCGGGAAAGGAGAACTTGTGTACCATACAAAGGGCTGCCGTCTTCTGAAATTTGCGATGGATCGTGCACAAGCGGTTTAGAGTCTGTTCGCGTTGTTTTGGCTGTAGACTAAGCGCAGACAGGTCTAGAAAACTGCCTATTGTGCTCGCCGCATCTTTCCCAGCATAGAGATGGAGGTCCCTTGCGCTGCAGATATGATAGATCTTAGGTGGAGATTTCAACGTTATTGTAAGCGTGCCTCGTAAGCCATTATCATTGGAGCCGATGATGTGTTCGACGATGCCGTAAGGAATATCGATTCTGCAGGGCCAGCTGAAGTCGTCGTGTACCGCGGCGGCAAGGTAGATGACGATGACTGATTTTCCAATGGTGATGGCTCCTTGCCTGGCATCAGAGTACTTGCCATCGAAGATGAGTTTCGAAAGGTGATCATAACCCCACACTCCCGTGTGGAAACCGACAAATGGGAATATGGGCTTGCTTGAATGTGTCAATGTCACCAGGTCTTGCCTGATTCGCTTGGCGCGGATCGTCGCCTCTTTCTCTTGTAGGACCGTCACCTTCAACCTATCCGGCTGGCCAACTTTGTTACTCTTTTTGCAGTTCAGTCGCATATTCGAAAAGAAGAGCCTAAGTTGACGAAGTCAAGTCAGCAACAGCTTACTCTACATGGGTCGGGTTGCAGCCTTGCACTCACGGCTGCGGGGGCCTGGGTTCACCATGCGTCTGAAGAAATCTGAGGCAAGTGCTGGCATCTGGCGTGGTAACAATGGCCCAAGGATTCCCATGCTTCTTGAAGACATCAAAGGCCAAAATGTCGAATCGAATGAATATGTCCTTCAAGTAGAGCCGCAGCTCCACATGGTTCGTGTGCCTCGGAATATTATCGATGTATATGTCCATTGTAATGAGCGACGCTCTGGCAGAGCATCGTTGATCTGGGAATAGTGCGAAAGCAATGAGGGAAAAGCGATTTCTGTCACTTATCCAAGGTGAGTGGAGTGAGGGGGAGAAGCTGCGCCTGATCGCTGGGGTTCCACTACTGGAGGCAGGCGCGCTAGCAGATAAGTGGGTCCTGCACGCTTTCACGCTCCCACGTGTGCCCATACTCGCTCGGTCCTGAAAGTCCAAGGACTAGCAGTATATGCTAGACATGAGCCCGGCATGAGGTAGAGAAAGCCTGTTTCCGCGAAGCCATATGTGGTATCACATGACCAGTCTTTCACCCAGCCTTGCCAGCATTTGATCTCGAAGCCAGTGCCCAATGTTTCGTAGCATCCGCAACCCTTCATGGCTGACACCTCTATCGTGCGTTTCAATCTTCAATAGAACACCACGATTGGGATACGTGCTTCCAAAGCCTTGCGAGTCCAACCACGACTCATCCTTCGGAGCAGCGAGGAATAGCTGTCACTCTGACGATGCAGATCCACAGGTAATAACCCGGCCATTGGACGTCAACGGGTGCTATCGTTGCAAACCTTGCCATAGTACCACACTCAAATATCCCAGGAGCGTCTTACTCCTTCTTCTCCGCTTCCCTCTTGTCCAGTATACGATCCACAATGCCAAAATCCAACGCCTCCTTCGCATCCATGAAGTAATCCCTCTCCATCACCCTCTCAATATCCTCCAAGCTCCGCTCTTTCGTCAAATGCCTCTGATAAATGCGATTCAACTGATCTCTCACCCGAAGTATCTCCTTCGCATGATCCGCAATATCGCTCGCCTTCCCGCTATAACCCCCACTCGGTTGATGCACCATAACCCTCGAGTGCGGTAATATAAACCTGTTACCTGGCGCGCCTCCACACAGTAATAACGACCCCATCGACGCTGCTTGGCCCATGCATATCGTAGTTACGGGACAGCGAATGTAATTCATGGTGTCGTAGATGGCCATGCCGGCGGTCACGGAGCCGCCGGGCGAGTTTATGTAGAGGGATATAGGCTTCTCGGGGTTGTCGGCTTCGAGGAAGAGGAGTTGCGCGGTTATGGTGGCGGAGATAGGGTCGTTTACTTCGCCGTTGAGGCAGATGATGCGTTCGGAGAGGAGGCGGGAGAAGATGTCGGAGGTTCGCCAGCCTCCAGACTATCCAATTAGCTTGCTTTTCCAGACCTAACGGGTCCTTGGGGTACATACGACTGTCTCAGTCACATAAGGGACTGGCATCCATGATGTAGGTGCTGTGGATTGCGCTTGCGATGTCGGGAATGGTGGTATCGACAATCGTGTAGAGTACGGACATGATATTCGTATATGTTTAGCTGTAGAGACTGTGGGCCTAGCGATCCTCCGTATTATGCTCGCCATGATGTGAATGTGTAAGTAGCAATCGAAGCTTGAACGACGCTTGATCGAAGCTATCCTCGGCTGCCAAGACGCTAAGAAGTTTACGCTTTTGTGAACCTCCGCACCTCCTCCGCAAGTTTAGACACCACTACTCCGACTTGATGCCAGGCGGATCTTTACGACGCCTGAGAATATGCCAAATCCAGCAGAAAACTTCCATCCAGCGCAGATGCCGTGAATACTCCACCGACAGAGGCAAGACCCTCAAAGGTGACGACCTCGGACCCACCCATCAACATGACCACCAAACCTTCCGCCTCCGCAAAAATGGCAAAGACCTGCCTCTTCCTCCGGTCCTCGACCCATTAGTCCTCCAATCACGCTCTCGCTGGGAACAGAAGAAAGACAAACCAAGCCCTGAAAACTTCACACCCTTCCAAAGGAAGCTATGGGAGAATCCATACGGTACGCCCACCGTCCACCTCCCCTCCCCTTCTCCCTTCCCACGATCTCAACTAACAAGCCACCAGCGCACGCCCTATCCGCCCCCATCCGCNAATGCCGCTACACTCACGCCCTCCTCCCCACTGCCCTCCTCACAACCCTCTACCCTCGTCCCCACCCCACAACCGCCGCGCCCTGGCTCCTCCCCGTATCCCTCACCTCCCCCCCCCCCAGCCACCACAAACCCCCCCCACCCAGTCGATTATTAACAAATACGCGCCCACCGACCAA
>JAFHBV010000431.1:0-42624 GCA_019022785.1 Pseudomonodictys pantanalensis | reverse complement strand
ACTTCTTTATAATTTTATATACTATAGAGTATAGTAGCTTACTATATTCTTTACTATATTTAGTACTTACGTTACCTATAATATAGTATGCATAAATACCTTATATATAATTAGAATAGTATACTAGTAATAATACTACTATTAGTATTTATTTCTATACGCGTTTTTTAGTAAAGTAAGTAAAATATAAGTACTTTATTAGAGGTTATAATTTATTTTAGGCGCTTAAAGAAGCTATATTCTTACTTATTAAAAAATTAGAAAGCCTCTTTCTTAGTTAGCTAAATTAGAAGTTAGTATATTTTACTAAAGTTATATATTTACTTATAGTAGAAGTTATAGAGTTTAAGAAAACTCTATAGTAATTTTAAAGTAATTAGTAATTTTTAGTCTTATATAATAGTAGTTTTTTTAGAGTTTATATAAACGCCGCTAGTACTAATAATAAAGTTAAGAAACTTAGTTTTAGTAATAGTAAACTTACTTTTCTTAATATTAGTTTAGAGACTTATTTTTTTAAGATACTTTAGAATATAGTAGATATATTCTTTATATTTTAGTAGATTATCTAAGTAAACTAGAATATTATTAAGATTAGTAGTATAGAACTTATCTAATAAATTCTCTAAAATAGAATTAATAAAGCGTTAGAATATAGTAGAGCTATTATATAAGCTAAAGAAAAGTACGTTATATTTAAAAATTCTATAATATATATAAAAGGCTATTACTTTTTTAGAACTTAGAAATAGATATATTTAGTAAAAGACTTAATAAATATCTAGTTTTATAAAGACTTTTATCTTTAAGAAAGATTATAAAGTCTTCTAAATTAGTAGTATAAATATAATATTCTTCTTTATAATTATATTTAATTTATAGTAATTAATATAAAACTACTATTTACTATCTACTTTCTTTATAAAAAGAATAAATAAGGCAAAATTAGTCTTACTTCTTTTAATAAAGCCTCTTTTAAAGTAATTCTTAAGATACGCTTTAAAAAGCTTAAGATATTTTAAAGATATCTTATATAGTAAGCTTTTAATAAGCTTATCTATACTTTTAGTAGGTATAATTTTATAGTTAATACTAAATTAGTATAGAGATAGCGTATTAGACTTAGTCTTAAAGAAGTACTCTAAAGTAGTACTAGTCTACTTTATATAAAGAAGCTTATTATCTAATAGCTACTATATATTTAACTTAGTATCTAAGAGACGCTTTTTATAAGTAATTAATACTACTACTTTAGTAATATTAATAATACTAATAGTTAACTCTTTTTATTTAAAGGTAAGATTAAAGCTTAGCGCTTTAATAAAGTAGTAGTTAATTCTAGTAAATAATAGATCTTCTTAAGTAATATAGAGCTAATAGAAGCTTTTAGAGAATAAAACTAAGTTCTCTTTATATATAAAGTAGAGATAGTTTTTTATCTTATAAAAATTCTAATAGTAGTTTAGTTATTTTATAGACTTAAATAAGTTTAAGTAGCGCTCTTTTATAGTAAAGCTTTAATATTATTCTAACTTTTAAATTAACTAATAAGTTTACTTTTTTTACTATATAATTATAACTATATTTTTTATAAATATAGTAGTTACTTCTATAGCTTAGTCTTTCTTCTTTTTATATTTATAGAGTTTATATAGTAGACGCTCTTTAGAGGCGTCTTATTTAAACTTAGTAATAAGTATATAGTTAGAGATATCTAGTAATTAATAAAACTTCTTACTATATAAAAAAAGATATAAACTTATTATAAAAAAATTTTACTTTTTAAGTTTTTATAGTATTTTCTACTTCTAAATATTAGCTTCTAATTTAGTATTATAGGTCTTAGCGTCGCGCTAATATTCTAAAAAGTAAAAAGTAAAAGACTCTTAAGAAATAATTATATAAGACTAAGTTTAAAAATAGTAATTATTTAACTACTTTAAATAGTAGTTTATTAGATTTACCTTTATATACGTTATCTTAAAAAACTTACGCTTTATAATTATATTATAGTAGTTAATATCTGCGAGAATAAACTAAGTAATAACTATATACTAATTAATTTATAACTTTAGTTAAATAGNTTTTAAAANTTANTTTATTTTAGCTTCTTAGTAAGTTTTAAGAGTTACTAGTTTAGATAGTCTAGTAAACTAAAGTTAGAATAATTATATAATCTTATTTCTATATCTCTTATTTAGAGCGTTTAGAAGACTAACGTCTATATTAAGTAGCGTTAATTTATAGACTAATTCTTTACTATATAATATAAGTATTATAGAGATAGTAAGAGAGTTATTATTAAATAGTATATTAAATATAAGTTTATTACTATTAATTACTCTAATATAGTATACTAAAGAGAAGTCTTCTCTTAGTATTCTTTATTTAAAGATAAGTTTAAGTTTAAATCTAAGAGCTTATCTTTTTTATTATAATTAAATTAGTAAGTAGTATTATTCTTAATATTAGCTTAGATTTTTATATAAATTATATTCGTGCGTATTTTATAAATATACTAATACTTTATAGTTTATTTTTTAAGATAGTAAGCGTAGTAATTCTCTTTTATTACCTATTCTTTTAATAGAGTTAGCTTAGATATAAAAGTACTAAAAGACTTATAAAGTTAAGAGATATTCTTAGATAAATTATATATAAAAGCTCTTTAAATTTTATATATTATCTATTCTTACTTTTAGTTTTATCTAGACTATATAACGTAGTTAGTAGCTTAGACGTAGTTTATAAATTTAGTATATAAGATATATAAATTCTTTACGTAAATAGCTAGAGATACTTATAGCTCTATTATTAACTTATTTATAAACTTTATTTTTTATTCTAAAAGAGATAGCTTAGTAGTAATATATAATTAGTTAAATTATAGAATAAATTAGTTAAAGTTAGTAAATTAGTTTTAGCGTAGGCGTTTAAAGTAGTTTTAAGTATTAAGAGCTTTATAAAAGTTATAGAATAAAGTTAAGAATACTTTCTAAATATTCTATATAATATAAATAGAGTTATCTAATAAGTAGATATTAAGCGTAGTAATTATAAACTCTTTAAGATAGCTAGTAATATAGTTATATATATTATACTACTAATCTACTACGTTAAAGTTAAACTAAATATTCTTATTAATAATAAGTTTATATTTTATTTATTACTTTTATTCTTAGTATTAGTTAGATAAGCTGCTATACTTAGAGAGATTTAAGATAATTAAATACTTACGTTAGATTATAGTCTTATAGAAATCTAAGTAGTTTATATATTTATTATCTAAGTTCTTTAGAGGTAAGCTTTTATATAAGCTAAAGTTATCTAGATTATCTAATTCTTTTATATTAAAGAAAGAGACTAATATAGCTATAAAAGCTTATAAGTTAAACTTTACTTTAGCTAAGTCTCTTAGCTTACTTTTCTTATTATTAGCGCCTTATCTATTAGTAGTTAGAGAGTATATTAAAAATAAGAGTTTAATTCTCTTAAGCTCTACTTTTCTTAGTTTTTTAAAGTTAGTATTTAGGTATTTTTAAAAGTATAATAGATAGTTATATCTAACTCTCTTAAGCTTTAGCTTTATCTATAGCGCTTCTTTATTTAATACTAAATTATAGAGAGTAGCTTATAAGAAAGTATAAAGATACTTCTCTAATTTCTTATAATTAGTATAAAGTAATAGTATAGGTTTTTACTATAAAAACTTAGTCTTATTATAATTAACTATAGTTAATATAGAGAAAGATAATTAACTTAAGCTAATATATATATAAACGCAGGCTTTAAGATTTTTATAAATAAAATATTAATTTTAAGCGCCTTTATTTAGATTATCTATAAAAAACTCTTAGATAGTAGTTTCTCTATAAAATAACTATAATAAGCTATTTATAAAGAGATAAGTCTCTTTTAAGTAGTAGTTACTAAAAGTAACTTTTATAAGCTAGTATACTTTAATAGTATTATAAGATAATTTTAGATTTTTAAATAGTTATTTTTATATACTCTTTAGTAAAGCTATATTAATTTTAGAGTTATACTCTACGCTAGTATAATAAAAAAGAAGTATAAATTTATAAAAGTAATTAGTATTAATTTTCTAAGCTATCTAGTTTATTTAATTTACTAATTTAATAGTCTCTTTATCTAACTCTTTATCTAAAAAGTTAGATTTAGAAAAGTCTTTAAAGATAATAAGTTATAAGAGTAAAGTCTAATATTAGACTTAGAAGTAAATGCGTAATTATATTTTATAAACTTATAAAGATAAGTTTATATAACTACTCTTTTAAGATAAATTAGAAGTTATAGTACTTCTTATTAGATATTTAGCTTAACTAAGCTACTAATAAAAAGTAGAGTATAAGATTTAAATAATTTCTTACTTATAGTATATATTACTTAGTAACGCGCTAATTAGTAATTTTTCTTAAGAAAAAAAGAAGTACGTTTCTATAAATACATAGTCTAAGTAGAAGGTTTTATATATATAAGCTTTATCTTACTATATTACTCTCTACTTCTTTAGCTTTTTTACTAAAATATAGAGTTTTCTTTTAAAAGTTATTTAGTCTTATAGTACGTCTCTTTACTTTTTATAATATATTACTTACTAGAGATTTAGTTTTATAACGTACTTCTTTACTTTTTATAGTATATTACTTATTAGAGCTCTTATCTTTTTAGATATCTTCTAAAATAAAGAGAGCTTATCTATTTTATATAAAGTAAAGTTTTATAAATCTAATATTAAGTTACTACTAAGTCTAGATAGTTAAAGAGATTAAGCTTAGAATAATATAAAGTATAGACCTTATAAAGTAAATCTCTTAAATTATTATAGTAAATTAAAACTATTTTAAGCTAAAGAGATAAAAGAAATAGAGAAAAAAAAGAGATTTATAAAGAAGAGATATAAACTAAGTCTAATTAGACTTAGTATAGTAAGAGTAGAGTCTTATAAGTAGTAAGAAGATATAAAGATATTAAATAGTTATTTTATAGTTATAAGTAAAAAGTTTTTTAGAGTACTATAAAATAAAGTTATAAGTAAGTATAAAAGTTAGTATTACTACTTTAGATAAAGTATATTAATTATTTAAGATATATTATCTAATTCTTAGAAGCGTAGATAGATCTTACAGAAACTATAAATATAAAATAAATCTAAATAAAAATACTTATAAAATACTTTACTATAAAGTAAATAGCTAATTTAATAATAATAATAATAATATTAGTAATAACTTTAAGCTTTAACGCGTATATATTCTTATATTTAGCTACTATCTTCTTTTTAAATATAACTATAAGTATAAGCTAAGCTTTAATATACGTAGATTTATTAATAACTAGCTTTTATTACTATAAGAACTTATAGTAAAACTTTTTAAGAAATTAAATAAGAGTAAAAGTATAAGTAATTTTATAGTAAAGAAGATAGTATTTATAAAGAAGATACTAAAGAAGTAATATAAAAAGTAAATTTAATACTTAAATATAATAAGAATAGACTTACGGGATTTAATACTAGACTATTAAAAAGCGTAGAATAACTTTAGTAGTAGATTATAAAAAGATAAACTACTTAGAAGTAAGATTAGTATATATAAAGATTAATAGAGAATAGAAGATACTTAGAATATTATTATATTATTAGAATTATAATTAATTAGCTTCTACTATTAAGAAACGTTAGGTAAATAAAAAATATTACTAAAAATACAGTAAGTAATATAGTAAAGAAATACTACCCTAAATATATATATATATAAAGAGAGGTTTTTAAATTCTTTTATCTATAAAAATTATTTTTAATTACTAATTTAGAGAGTTAGTAATTAGTTTTACTAATTTACTAATTTTTTGTAATACTGTTTCAAAGCAATGCCGTGTATTAAACTGGGTATTGCACGGCCACTAACAATCGGCCTGGGGCGTGGGTCTGTTCTAGTGTTGGACGCTTCCCACAGACACACCAATTTATACCGAGAATCAGCAGCTCGGGCTATGTCTAGAGAGAGCTCTCTGTCTTTGTTCATGCTTCATTTTCTACTTCTCTATATATTCCGATTCACAAAAATCCCTGCTGCTGCCACTGGTTCCTCTACAGCCCAAGAACGGCGCGACTTGTTCACGGAAAGTGTGCTCGCTATCGTCGCTATACTTGTTATGTTCCTCCTGGCATTTATATCTGCACTGTTCAAATTGTTGATCTTGCCCCGCATTGAGTTGGACATCGAACTTCCTTGATGACCCTGTAGAAGTGCGCATCCCAATAAGGAAACCTGTAGAGGAAACCTGTAGAGGAAACCTGCCGACGTCAGTGCCTCGCCAGAAATATACCTTTGCGAGGAGCCCCCGAAAGAACTTTTGGGGGATTCGCACGTGTGTTGACAGATCTGTTTCGATGGCAATGTCCCGAGAACGTAGATACAATCGATGCAATACGCAGAGAGGCTGCTAAACCTGGTTATCGCCGGAAAAGGACTCTACAACCTCTCAGATTAGATACTGAACACGCCCACATCAACTGTACCGCTTTTCTCGCAAATTTTTCCGGTCTTTCCTTGATTTCCACAGCTATGACACTTCGCCACCTTATAATACGAGCGTCCATTTCTTGCCGCATCATCCAGTCACATTACGGCTGCATGTTGCCATGGCTTCAGATGTACGCCGGTGACTGGGAAGTACGTCAAGAATCGGATCGACTGGAAATACGGGCGACGGCAACGAGGACCTCTGGAAGAAGAGGTTTAGGCAAGGGCTTCGAGGACGGAGAAGGAACCGTATGCATACCCGCAGCAAGACCCAAGAATGCTCAATAAAGGCATTCAATTCAGCATCTAAATTGCGTAATTCTGTCTTATCCCGTATGGCTTACAGAATATTCTTCACACCCTTCTCGTCCCTCTCAGTCTCGATGGTATCAACAGTATTCGCACTGTCCACTCTACCAACCCAAGCTACCACGCCGTGCTTGAGCACTGGGTGCTTCTCATTCTTCAGGTTCAGACTCGCTAGCAAGTCTCCCCTCAATGTCACCGGGTTAGCCCCGCTACAGTGTTCCCACTTCCCGTACCCCGCTTCCTCATGTGCAAGTCGCTGTAGCTGCAGCGTGCTCGTGGCGGACCATTCGCGGATGCAGTGTAAGGAGGCGTAGGGGTGGCGGCGGTGCCTGCGCTGAAAGTACCACGTCGCTGCTGCTTCAGAAGTCCAGTCCAGGAAGACGATGCTGCCGCCTAGGAGCAGGATGAGGGAGATGCCGAGGACGTTGAAGGAAGAGTACGATGTGCTGACGATTTTCTGCCGCTTGTCAGTCGCCGGTATAGTCAGGGCGAAAATGGTAGGAACCATGCAAGCACTCACCTGGTTCTGACACAAACTGTTCGCGGCTGTATCATTCGTATCAGGAGGTGTCAGGAACTGCCCCAGCTCCGCAGGCGGACCACCTGCTGCCCTAACGAAGGCGTCTTGCATCGAAGCCAGTTCTCCCTTGACCCAATGCTCTGCTTCCAACTGCCACTGATTGGGTGGCAGAGGCCCTTGGTTCCCTAACCCTAGTCCGTAACGAGCGCGCAATGCTGCAGCACCCACTGATCCGACGATTAAATTGATCGATGCTGTATCTTTCGCGAAAAGGAAGTCGGCTCTAAGTACCAAGTCGAGTTGCTCCTTTTCCGTGAATATTCTTGGGATTTCTTGGGATTTCTTAGGATCGTACAGGCCACGTAGCGGTTCGCATGCTCCGCCTTCGGGTTTGCAAAATTGCACTTGCATAGTGCAGCCCATAGCGTTGACGGGCGAGTCTTGAACCCACGAGGGGCGCGTTTTGTTGTTGTCGTCCTTGAGGACCGAGGCGTTTGTCTGCGCCGAGAACCAAGGATCGGTTGTGGGTGCGGCGAAGCGTATCCCTGGCGCAGAAAGGAACATGATGAAGACATCGGCATCGGTGCGGTTGAGTTGAGGAATTGGCGCCCAGAGCGCGCCGCCTGGGTTCGTTAGCACAGGTGCTTCGCCGGCTGTGGCCTCTATGTGGCTGTAGCATGGTCAATACGAAGTAGAAAAAGGCGCGGGAGGAAGTATACGAACCCGAGGTTGTACTCAGGCCTGCTGGTGCCGTAAAAACCGGAGCCGTTGATGGCACTGTAGGGAAAATTCAAGGGGACTTCGTACGTCCATGGCCTTGGTGCCAACGCGCCATTGCTTCCAGCACCGTAGAATATGCGCGCAAAAGGCCCAGAGTCTGGGCTCTGGCTGGCACTGTCCATGTACCCCTCAGTAACTAAGGGCGCGCAATGATGAACGACGCGATAGTCCCACTGTTGCTCCGGTGAGAAATTGAGGCCGAAGTGCTCGAGGCTGTTCAACCGGCCCGTGTCCAGGATCAGATTCTTGTCATTAAGCTTGCACATCGTTTCGTTGAAGGGACAAGGAGCTTCAGAATTTACATCAATAGGTAGGCTGGAGCTGGCGTACAGACTGCAGCCATCGCTGTCAGTCCCTTTGTTGTTGTAGCATTGTAGGCCATAGTTAAGGAACTTGCTGCAGAGCTGAACGTGATATGGCTTGAAGTAGGTGTACACCGCTGTGCGATTGTCTGTAGTGTCGATGTCTAGGGTTCCACAGCGCCGGCCCTTGAGCAGGACCTCGTTTGCTGTGTCGGTCGTTACGTGGGATGAGAAGATCGACGCCACGCCAAAAGCCATGGAAATCAGGAAGGACACGAGGACGAGCGGCAACAATCTCAAGGCAGGACGCCTGGCGCGCTTTCTCCATACCCACAGACCAACCATGAGCCTCCAGGCGCCGTCTTGCGCGGTATCGGAATTCCTCAGGATGGCTTGGCGCTGGTGGTATAATGCATCCCGAGGTTCTTCGGTTGAGAAGACGGAATGAAGGAAGAAGCACATAAGGCGCCAGAAACTCTTACCAGTCATGCCGACATAAATGGCAAGAAAGGCAATGAGGAAGCCTCCATTCCTTCGTGAGAGCGTGATGGTGGCTCCACGGAGAGCGCCGTGGGACCAGTTTGTCCAGAAACCGAGGCGGACGTCGTAGGAGTGCGAATAGAGTTCTGAGGAATCCATTGCGGAGTGGATGACGAGGTGCGGGAAGGATTGCGGGCGGGACAATCGTCAGCGGGAGCCAGTACAGAGCATGTTGGATGTTATAAGATTGTGGATGCGAGTTCGAGCCCCCATTGTCGAAGCTTAAGAACAAACCCCTGGAGGAACACAAGGGGAGCAGCTATTATCGGGTTGCTGACTGCAGAAAATTGCCCCGAGGGCCCTACACAAGTTGAGATTTCCTGGTAGGCACAGAGACGGATTTACGAAAGAGGGAGGGGGGCATGTTTTGGGTTGATACGCAGGTCCGCCGAGATTCGATTGGAGGGGAATTGGGAGTGGTTCGCGGCGTGCATTGCCGCCGGGTCGGAACTGATGCTTTAAATACATTGCCGAGCCTGCAACCATCTCCACATGGGTATAATTTTGGGAATTGAATATGAAGCCTTGAAAACGTAGGATATCCTAGGTATTTCATCTGTCTTCCATATCGCAATCTATTGCAGGAAATGCTTCATAGGAAGTGACCCTTGCATTGCGGTTGTATAGCAAGCTCACTGCTCGGCGCAATTGTAATAATACAAAACCTGCCAACAGAATGGACAGATCAACTCAAAGTCTCGACCGCCGTTGAAGGTATAGTCGGATACCAATTGCCACTACATCACGTCAGCTTCATGCGGAAGAATCGATGTCCTAGCGGTTGAGGTTACTGAAAGCACATTGAGCAGGCCACTCATCATAGATGCCGCAGACCGGCACGTGGAGCCAGATATGGTATAAACGACTCAAAGGTACGCGGTGCGCATTGCAAGCGTTGCAATATTTTGTAGAAGTACATAACGGATGATTGGGGTATAAAGAAATTATGTTCGCAAAACATCACTTACCAACAGCAGCGGCAATGCTCTTGAATCCTATAAGCCCCATAAACCAAGCTGCCCACCCGATCGTCCTTCCCTCCCTGTCAAAGTTTGGCTTCTGTTCACTCATCTTTGCAAATTGCTGCTGCTTCTTGGCCGTGTAGGGTGGATATCGCACAGTGAGCATGGACTCGATCCAGGCAGGGGTGGTGGTGACGGAGCGGCGATGACTGAAGACATCAAAAGAAGCTTTGCCGCGATAAGCACCTGTGCCAGAGGAGCCGACGCCGCCAAAGGGCAGGGTGGGGATGCTGGCGTGGAAATAACCGTCGTTAATGGAGGCGCCGCCGGAGCGGGTTTGCGAGAGCACTTTCTCGCCTTCTGCCTTGGTGCCAAAGGGGTAGATGCCGAGGGGCGTGTCGTGGATCTGGTTGGCGAGTTGGATGGCTTCGTCGAGGTCGGTGACGGCGATGATGGGAAGCAGGGGCCCGAAGCTCTCGTCCTTGATCAGGCTGTCGTCCAAGCTCTTGACCTCGACCACGGTGGGTTCGAGAAACAGGTCGTCCTCGTCCATGGTGCCGCCGAGCACGATTTTGCCGCTCGAGTCATCCAGCATCTTCTTGAGTCGCTGGAACTGCCTCTTGTTCACGATGCGACCGTAATCTGGCGAATTGCGCGCGCCCTGGGGGTAGAATTCCTGCAGCGCGTTCTTCATCTCGCGCAGGAAGGGCTGAACCATTTCGCGGTCGACCAGGGTGACATTCTGGCTGAGGCAGACTTGGCCAGCGTTCAGCGTCTTTGCCCACAGGAGCCTTCTTGCGGCGAGCCTCGGATCGGCGTGTTTTGTGATGATGGCGGGGTTGCGGCCGCCCAGCTCGAGGGTGACGGGCGTCAGGGTCTCGGCCGCCTTCTTCGCGATGATGGTGCCCACCGTGGCCGAGCCCGTGTAGAAGATCTTGTCCCACTTCTGGTCGAGCAGCGCCGTGGTCTCTGGGATGGCGCCCTGGATGCACGTGTAGCACTCGGGGTCGAGCGACTCGGCCATTATCTTCTGCATGACGGCGGCAGCGTAGGGGGCGCTCTCCGAGGGCTTGAGTACGGCGGTGCAGCCAGCGGATATGGCGCCGATAAGCGGGCCGATGGAGAGCTGAATGGGAAAATTGTAGGCGCTGCAGCCCCGTCAGCCGTGCGCAAACCAGTGTATTGCAGGCCGGCATGACTTCAGACGAGAAGACGTGCGGAATGCCATTGCTATACGCACCCGATGATCAGCACGGCGCCCAGCGGGTCCTTCCTGATGCGCGGGCCAAAGAACTTGTTGGTAAAGGCCATGTCCTGGGCGGGCTCGTCTTTGGCAAAGCGCGCCAGATTGTTGCTCATGAAGACACAGTCGTTCATGCACCAGCCCACCTCGGTCAGGTACGTCTCGAAGGACGACTTGCCCAGGTCCTTCTTACATGCCTCCTGGATGAGGTGCTGGTTGTCCCGGAGGCCCCAGTAGAGCTTGCGCAGCTGCCGGAGGCGGTACTCGAGCGGCCGCGTCTTGTGCGAGAGAAAGGAGGCGCGGATGCCGGCTGTCGTCGCCGCTATACTGTCGAGCGAGGTGTGCTCGAAGGGCGGCATTGCTATGGCTTCGGCCATGGCGGATGTGAGCTGGAAGATGAAAAGAGATCGATGCTTGAAGACTCTGCACAAAAGTCGATTGGCACCGGCGACGCCTTAGATGCCGCTCAGAAGGGGGCCTGCAGTGCGTCTAGCACCGAGCTTTTCAACGGCGCTGCAGCCTCGGCACGATCCCATGCTCTTGCCCCGCTTTTCCCTTTTACATGTGCTCCCCGGGGCATTTGCCCGTCACGGCCGACTCGTCATGCGTCAGCAACCTCCTGAAGCAGCATCTCCCTACGCAGGGAACCGATCCTGGGTGGGGTGGCGATCGGGCCAAGCCCAGTTCGGCCGGCTCGGATCTCAACCATCATCATGGCAGTCCGGTGTAAGTCTCCAATACAAGCCGAACCTTTGAGCACAATGAGCACGCTGGTCGGTCGTAGTGGGAATGCTGCTCACCTCTGGTGTTATCTTGTGATCCATGTTAGGCACCTTCAGGACGTCTGAATCGGCGCTCATGCTCATTGGCTGCAAGTGTACTGCTTGGCTTTGGGAGTTAACTGGACCTTCAATTGGAGAAGAACAGAGGCGAAGAACCCTTGGGAACTGCCACTTGATCGCAGCACGCTAAAATGTCTCGACGTAGACAAGGATCCGCAACCCTATAGGTGTTGATTTGACCCGTGAGGGTACAGCAACTCCACCGTAACTACTCTTAGGATACGTCTCGAGCTTCCATTACTGCAAGAGGCGACCTACTAGGCGAATGGAAAAAATTTTTTTTTTTATCATTTTACTTCCAATCTCATTCACTCAACTTGTGGTCGCCCACTCACGCGCGACGACAGCAGCTGAATCCACGCAGGCCTCATGCTGAGCGAGTCTGGCTTAAAACAGCCCGACAAGGCTTACCCGGATCCTGTATAAGGTTGCCGCATTCTGCGTGCATGTAATCGCTGCACGCACGCCTAGTCTGACATGAGGCTGCGATGTGCGCCACGTATGATCTAAAAGCAAGAATTCTCCCCCTGAACCCAAACAGTTCTTCCTGCCCATGTATTTGGTGCAGTGGTATGACGGCGATAAAAAAGAAAACCCTGACTCGTGGAGGCAGCGGCTCCGATTAGTTGCGAAAAAGCGCCGAGGGCGAGAGCTGCCATGATTAGAATGGTGGTGCAAGTGGTCGGAGCTAGGGCGTGAGGATGAACGATGATGGGCCACAAGGGGACTCGGGATTCGGGGTGGGTGTGGGCTTTGATTGATGATGAGATGAGCAGATGATTACCTCGATGTCCAAGCTGAGAGGCTGAAGGTTGTGCGAGGAGATGATGAGATGGCATGGGGGTGGGTCTGACAGCTGGTTTACAAAGCGCCTATCAGAGCTTATCTGCGCGTGGTGCTGCGCGACTTGGAGGACCAGGTACAGCTAGCACTGCCTGCGCGTTGGAGCCGATGAGTCTCAACATCTCCTGTTGAATCCTGATTCTTCTTCTATACCTCGACATCCATAGCGCTGCAGTCCTGAGGTGCTGTCATCGGTCCCACCTTTGTTTCCGCGGGGAGCCCCTGTGACCAGAACGCTCATCTGAAACGGAAGCTTGATCGAGGCTAGCGGCATATGACATCTACCATCATTCGTACTACATATCACCCGCCAGCAGTGGTCGAAAGACGCCTATTCACCGCCAGAGCCCTGCGCTGAAGCCTGATCGGACGACCGAGGCATGAGCGCCGGCACTACGTAATACCTGCTTCTACACCACCCACTCGACGGCCTCTCGCCGCGTGGCCGCATCGCGCCATTCCAGCTCTCCGCGCGTAGATCCCCTTGCGCCTGCCTCTCTCTCGCGACCACAGGGTCTACAGCGCACCTTCCCAATCCTCCACGCCTCCTTCCACCTTCGCAATCATGGCATTTCGCCAGCAGACGCGCCCTCAAACCACGCGCCTCTCCTACCACGAACCCCCCACGCAGGCCGAAGTCGGCCCCTCGACCACCTCCCCCCAGCGCAAGCGCACCCTCGCAGAATCGGAAGAATGGATCCTCTTCTCGCCCGTCGCCGAGTCGTCGACAGCCCGCACGCACACCACTTCGACCGAGCGCACACCCCGCACAGCAGGCCTGTCGCGTCTGAGCGACTTTGGCTCGCTGGATACGGCGGCGAGGTCGCTAGACGACGACGATGTGACGTGCCAGGGAACGGAAGAGGGTGAAGAATTAGATAGTCTCGATGACGGCCTGCACGCCTTCCACGAGCCGTCCGAGTACGCGGGGCCGAATAGTAGACTGCAGCAGTCTGGCGACACGGTGCTCCCGACACACGATGGACTGGGCACGTTCCAGCCGGATGCTAGTGTGCAGGAGCAGATGTGGGCGTTTGAGCGGCAGGGGAGTAGGAGGAGACCGCATGTTCGACGTAGGAGCAGTGTGCAGAGACGGCTTGATGCGTTGGAGAAGAGCGAGGAGGTGGATCAGGAGCGGGAGCGGAGACAGCGGATTGAGAAGTGGAGATTGGAACAGAGTAGGGCGTTGCTTGAGGAAATTGAGAGGGAGACGAGGAGGAGAAGAAGGATGAGTATGGTTAGTGCGGCGAGGAGTCGCACGGATAGCGTCCAGCTGGATACAGCAACCACAAAGGCTTCGCAGGTCGCGCGGTCGGTGTCGGATGGTCAGAGTGAGACGTCGGAGGATAGTACGGAGAATCTGTCATTCTGGCAGAGATTGACGAGGAGGGTGATAAGAGATCTGATGGGTATAGATGAGGATACGCTGTCTGTCATATTCGGCGAAGCGTTGCCAGAGGAAGCGCTGTCCAGCACGCCAAAAGCATCGGATCCGAATCCGAACCCCGCCATGACAGCTGCGCTGGAACACATCGACAACGCTTCTCTCGCGGACGATGGCTGGCAACACAGACTGTTGGAGCGCGTAGCCCGCGAGCTTGGCATCCTCGTCCACCAACTCTCAGAGCACCCGGGTGCGTTTCCGACGTACCAGCTCACGCAAGATACACCGGACTATGCGGGCTTAGCAACAACAAGACCTTTACCTACTCTACACACCAATTCCACGCCCTCACCTCTCACAACCTCCAACCCCTCCGCACACTCCCCAGCCTCAGCACACTTCGCCCCAACCTTCCCTTCCCAACAGCGCTCTACCACCTACAGCGAAGCCTCCCTCTGGGGCATCGAAGAAGAACCCGAAATCGACCCCCTCGACTCCTTCCGCCCCCCACCCCCAACCACACACGCAGAAGACCTAGCACGCGAACAAGCCTACTGGGAGCGCGAACTCGACGTAAAAATGGTCTTCAACTTCCTCGTCAAGCGCTTCTCCTCGTCACGACGTAACAGCATCCCAGCGCCAGCGAGAAGCGGTGTACCAGCAGCAAATATGGATGAAGCTAGTTCGGCGCGGCGCGCGGCTATGATTCGGCAGCATCACCCTTTAGTCAACCGGACGAGTAATTTACCTGAGAGTAGCAGGGCCCTTCCGACTTCGTCCGCGATCGCTAGGGAGGGTTGTCGAGGCGCGACGTATAGAACGCAGTTTTATGGGCAGCAGATTGGGGTGAGGAGTAATGAGAGTTGTGCGAGTCAGAGCAGTAAGAAGTCGAGGAAGAGTAAGGGGAGTGGGAGGAATTATTGGGATATGGGCGGGAGCGTGGGGAGTGGGAGTGTCATCGCCGGGGAGGTGTAAAGCTCGCAGCGACTCCTTGTAAGTAGGTATAGGGGTCAGAATCTAGATGATTTGGAGTAAGAGATGGAGATTCGCAATAGATTTGGGATGAGAGACGACGCATGATGGGATGAGGATTTTGGTTCGCAACTCTCACTTCACTCGGCATTAGAAAGATACCACGGCAGCGCATATACTTGAGCATTGGGGATTCACTCGGTTATGACGGATGGATGCTTGTACGATTACTCGGGCTTTCCTCTCCATTTCTTCTAATCTATATACTGCTACTCGCCAACCATCCATTCCTGTTCTCGTTCCTGGCCTGTTACTTATCCCGTGGGTCTCCACGTGCCAGCCGTACCGATTATTCCTCTCTGCTCCACGCGTCAATCAATTCATCTTCCTTACCCCGACCCCTCGCCACTATTTCATCAACAAACGATGTTGTTCAGCCGGTCGCATCGCACATGGTTGGGCAGATCCGTAACTCTCCCCGCAAAGCATTCTATTAATCAAGCAAGGGTCACCATGGCCATTCGCTAATCCAGACAGCTCATATACAACTAGATATAAACACATCTATCACGGCAACGGCACCGGCAGACGCACCGGGACTTGCTTCCAACACCACGGTTCACTCAAGGCTTATATCTACAGCCCCTTCCCATAGCCATCCCGCAAATCCTCCCACTACTTCGAAAGACGGCCCTTGCACGACCATCCAAAATGCACCTCACAGCCCTGCTCCCCCTCCTCTCCCTCGCCCACGCCGCGCCCACGGCTCGCGCAGCCTGCGACCTCACGCTCCTGCAATCCATCTCGGCCGCCTACCTAACCACTGCCACCACAGGCAAAAACGCGCTTCCTATGGCTGACAGCGTGACCTACACTGAGAACCTCAAGACGGCAAACATCGCCACAGGCATGCTCACAAAAGCAATCAAGCTCTCGCACAACCGCACCCTCCACGACACCACACAATGCGCCACCTACACGGAGCTCATCGCGCCAGACAACACACCTCCCTACGTCATCGGGACGCAAATCCGCGTCGATTCCTCTGGCAAGGTCAACAAGATCGAGACACTGACTACCACCACGGGAGATTGGTTTTTCAACGCGAAGAACACGCTCTCCTACTCTTTGAAGGAGAACCGAGACCCCATCCCAGAGGGCCAGAGGGACTCCCGCGAGGTGATCAAGGCAGCTGGCGATGCTTACTTGGATTTGTTTAGCAACAAGAGCGTCGTTGTGCCGTGGGGGGATAACTGCGAGAGGGTGGAGGGCGGGCAACATTTCAGTCCGTGTAATGTGGGCGTGCCGAGCGGGGTGCAGCTTGTGAACCGGAGATATGTTATTGATGAGACGGTGGGGACGGTGGATATCATGATGAATTTTGGTGGGAATACGGGCATGCCAGATAGTCATGAGTTTAGGGTGGAGAAGGGGAAGTTGAGGCTTGTGCATACTATTACGGCGAGTAAGTAGGCTGCGTCTGATAGAGGGTGAGAGGTAGTAGATGAGGATACTGGTCTGCGAAGGGATGTGAAAGTTTGCTGCGCTGATGGTGAATGGCTTTATTGTGAATGCAACCCTTCTATTGAAAAGTCACGTTTACCTTGCACTAAGTTCTAAGAGTGAAAGGCCGCCTAAAAAAAAAGTCCTTCAAGATCATGTACAACGGGTTTTCGCCGATTCGCACGCCAACCTGGGCCCTTTGATATATAATGCTCTGCATTTCTCTGCGCAACCACTTCAACTCGACCAAAAAATCCCACACAACCATCCTCGACTCCGACACTACCTCATTTCACTTCCAGATATCAATAAACGCAACACCTCCACACCAGGAGCGTCCCAACCCCCGAAATAGGCCGCAACTAGAACCTTCACTCTAAGATAGTCCTCCACGCTTCATCCTTTCCTATCTAGAATACCTCGAGACCGCTCAGTTCCATAAGTTCCTCGCACTGCCAAGCGAACTCCGAGAGCTCATCCACAAAACCCTCCTTCCTCTCTCTGAGCCATACATCATATACTAGAGCCGAGATACATTCAAAGCTCCCGTATGCACCAATCATCTGCCCTTCGTAGTCGCATGCTCTCGCCCAATTCCATACTGCAGGCCTAGACTCGTCGGTCCAGGCGTTCACAGCGAGCGAATCAGCGGAAAAAGGTTTCTATCCCAGATTCATGCCCCGTGCGACCCACCCATCGAAGCAGCTCCGCGGTGAAACACTGGGAGTCATTCTGCGACAAGTCGACCGTATCCTCATGAGGACCCAGCATGCAGAGGCTATCGAATCCTTTTCGACACTGCTCGCAATGACCTCCAACCCCATAATCTTCGACCTTGTGCGGTATGTAGAATTAGAAAACGGCACCCCGGCCTCAGTGTACATGGTTTCTTGAATGCCATGCACATACTATATCTACGACTACACTTCTTCTATCTAAGCTTCCGAATCTAGCGAAGCTTACTCTGCGCCAATATATAATGCCAAGCGGAGTTTTACGTGACATGGGTGCCATAGAAGCGACGTTAAGTAACCTAGCACCATTAGGTGGATACGAGGTTACCAGGGAAGTTGACCTAGTAGCAACTAATGTGAGCTTGGGGGACACATCAATTCTATAAATACTCGAGGATCTCAAGGGGCGGATGGAGACGCTGTTTCGAAAGGTGAAGAGAGAACGCAGACGAAATGCATGGATAGTGTTTGGCTTAAGATACAAGCGCAAGCGCCCGAATTCCCGATGGTTCATTCCTACAGGGTGGGGCTACAGCAGGAATGATTGAAAGGGGGTCCCTGTATTTGCTGAACCAGAACGGCATATTGACGCTTTACTTCAAACGTTACTTGATGCAACATGGTCCTTGCCATTTTAGCCCGAGATAACGTGGATGTTCCAAGTGGTGCGTATGTCTAACGTAACACTCTTGCAGCCCATGCCACGATGCACGCGCAAAGAAAGTATAAGCACAAGGAGGCAACATCTAACCGTGCAGAAGGAGCTTACTGACCAAGTCACTTGTGGCTTCCCTACCGGAAGGCTACCTGAGCGGGACGGTGCAGAAATGGCGATGTGCGCCGATATTGGCTAACTCGCATCCCATAGCTCGTGGAAACGGCCGACTTACGTAGTATTGCACCACGCTCTCAGCACCATGTGGTTTCATACCTAGTTCAAATTTGCCCACCGTTACGAAGCCAACCTTTTTATATAGCGTCTTTGACTGACTATGCGCTTCTGTGTAGATATCCACGTTTTGCTCGTCAGCAAAATTCGACCCCCAGCGGATCAACATGCTTGCCGCGCCCTTTTGACCATGTGCCGGGCGAGTGGCCAAGTCGCTCAGCCTCAGGTGGGGTCTATCTCTGAGCCAGAGCTGCCTCTGCTCGGTAAGAAGTTGGAGGAATTCAAGCATGGCGGGGGTGCGCTCTTCCGGGAGCAGGGTCGCTTCGCGATTCGATTCGTCTTTGCTTCTATTGGACTCGGGTGCCAGATGAACGTGCCATTTGGCGCTTGCGATAGTTTCCCCGGTATCTCCGAGAGTGGCTTTTAGATAGCGGATTATTGCGTGCAGGAGGTTTTGACGGCGTCTTTGGACAAGCTTGCCTATCGATTCGGCCGAAGGTGTACCAATCCATAATCCTTCGAAGCGTGTGGGAGGATATTTTAATCCCGCTATGATCCAGTCTCCAATATCCTGGAGATTCATCGCTGAGAGCTGAAGAGCCATTTTCAATGGATACCAAGGGCGAGCTTTTGAGCGGGTGACTTGGTTAGAGACTTCGATCTGTCCCGAAGGCCGTTTTGCCTACAATGAAAAGTAAGCAATGTTATTGCCTTTGTGAGGGTGAAAGAATGATACGTGGTCCTTGAACCTCCGGGATTTCCCCTAGGATCTATAAAAGGCGGTGCCCAACACAAGGATAGGCTCCCCACTCAATCAACAACTATCCACCCCTCGCTATCGTCCGATCGGTCTTGACGACGACCCTTTCCAATCCTCGAATGAAGTCAGTCACCCTCTAACTGGGACGTCCCTATCTATCTAACGATCCTGCTCGCGTAGAACCGACCACGGAGACTCTCCGGTTTACTGAATTATCGAAGCGTCGAGTCGACTGAATCAGATCCTGGAAATACGGGTATGGGCGAACCTGATCAGATCCCCTCGGCTGCGGCAATGAATGTTCCAATGGAAGTGTGTAACGGCATAGTTCAGAAACCCAACCGAATCTCTGTCAGGTACAAGGCATGGCTCCGCACGGCCAACTTCCCAAAGTTCCCACAGCTACCACTAGAGCTCTGGGAGATGGTATACAAGTTCTACTTTCTCGTTTCCGGCCCTTACTGCGTCTGTTGGAGCTACGAATATGGCCATGTGATGGCGAGACCATATCACTTTCCCTGAAAGATTAAAGATTATCAGAACGGAAGACGTGAAGCCAGGTACCAGCCTAAGTTCATGCCTCACCTTACCCGTGCATCCATCCCATTCGTGGAGAGGTTCTCGAGCTCCTCCGCGGTGCCCAGAGTGTCCATGTTGGGAACCCGTTGTACATGGTTACATTCCTAGAGCTGCTTTCACCATTTCCAGAAACATTTGAGCTCTGGAGAAGCGTGGAACTGCATGTCATATCTTTGAGTTTACTACCCGACTGTTGGAATACTTCTGAATTCGAGGGTCGCATATGTAACGCTACGCGCTTCCTGCCGAAACTCCCAGAGGTCGCAAAGCTTACCCTTCATGAGAACCTCTGCTTCACAGGGGCGGTTAAGAGGAAAAAGAACAACTGCGGCTCGGCCTTAACGATTTCCTTAACTCTTGTTTCCCGGAGCCCCTTAACGACTGTGGTTCGCTTGAGGAGATCAATTTCGTTGGCGAGGGTGTACATGCAGCGCGACGACGAAGCGACACTGAAAGGAATGGAGGTACTAAATGAGTAGATTGAAGCTCGATTTGCGAATGTGAAACATCGCTTCCAAGTTGACTTCGATTGAAGTGGCGAAGAAGGACCGTTCCTATTGTTCGATGGCTATCGGTCTTTTCGATGTAGAAGTGGACTATCGTACTCATGAGCAGAATCGATTGAAAGATTTGTTCCAAAACTTCCGCCTCACCCGCGTATGGCAAAGCTGAAGATCTGCGTCCACCATGATTTGTTTACCCCGAAT
Source organism: Pseudomonodictys pantanalensis (assembly GCA_019022785.1). Classification (NCBI taxonomy): domain Eukaryota; kingdom Fungi; phylum Ascomycota; class Dothideomycetes; order Pleosporales; family Parabambusicolaceae; genus Pseudomonodictys; species Pseudomonodictys pantanalensis. Next base: position 22,207 of record JAFHBV010000431.1, on the reverse strand, counting down.
CGACGGCGACCAGAGCATTTGAATCTCTCAAGCCGCGATCAAGACCCCCTGGAGGCCTTCCGCTGACTCTAGCTCGCTCTTTCCCACCTTTCCAAATGCTCATCGTGGCTAGGGATCGTGGTTTCGAGTGTAGATGTACGTACTTCACCGTAGGTGACGCGTTCATGGTAGAAAATCAAGGTCCATTCGCTTATATTATCACCTCTTGGTTTTTCGTAATAGATAACGATGACGATTATATACCTACCCCTACTACAAACAGCGATTCAAGGCTCCATTAGTACTGTGCTAATAATTAATAATATAAGTAAAGCCTAATAAAATGTAATTTATAGTTTAACTTATAAGAAATTTTCTGCCGCCTTGCGCTTAGTAGTATCTAATGCGGTGATTTTTCTAGTACCAGGTCAATCAAACAATTACGCACGATGGTAGGTTTTTCGTACCATGGGTCGCTCTTCTTGCCTCCGTTCCGTAATTACTCTAGTAGCAGCCCCCTTTGAATGGGTAGTAGAAAAGGATGTCGAGGGTGAAGATTGACATCGACGTCCCGACGCATAGGTGACGTAATTAGATTCTCCATTTTGTTCATATTGTTCTGCCCATGCGTGGGTACTGCTGTATGCCAGGGGTTAGTGGAAGTGAATGATCGCATATGGACCCGATTAATGACTACAGATCTTATAGAACTTAGGTTCTGCTATGAAACGAGGATCCCTAGCTCTTCGGCAACCATCTACCCTTCGACAGCCGCTAGGAGGCCTCGATCCCAATTCCTTCGAAATCTCGAATACACCCCAGCTTCCGGTCGGGAGTTCATCAACCCGGAGCTCACCAAATCACCGATCTCCCAAGCGCATCAGGCAGACCACGAAGACACAACATAGGGAACATTCTTAAACCCACACATCTACGACCCTGCAGATGCAATAGACGGGCCATCGTCTGACAAGCCAGACACTCTCGCTATGCATTTACTTCCTGCTGCTTGCCGAAATAAAAATTTCCGCTCACAGACATCGCACAAAGAAGCGGGCTGGGGCATAAGGGAGTCTAAGATTCGGCTATACCGTGGGTATGCCTTGCAGTTCTCCTACAGGATGGCGATACATTACCTCACTGGAGTTGGCCGACTATGCACGGGAGTGCCACTATACTAAGTCCATGGCCCTGGTGCGAATACGAGAGGGACCCACCCTCATGAGTGAAGAAAAGACAGTGTCGCAGCCAAACAGGTGTGGGTGTGTGGGTGTGCTTCCGGACTTGGACCCCAGTGGCTGTGGCACTTCGAGGCACAGTTCGAGAGGTCTGGTTTGCTGCGAATCGGCATGAGTATGAACCTTGAAACGAGGAGCCACTAAGCAGTAGATTCTGTATTTGATGCAAATGGAAGTTCGAAGGCTGGGGCACCGCATCCTGCTTTGTGATGGCTGATGCGCAATTGTATCGCACGAAGCTACTCCGGACACTATACCAGCATTTCTTCCGCTCAAATCTGCCTCGGGCACGCCGGGCCTAGATTGGTTCTGCGAACGCTTACTTCTCCTTCTTTCTTTTCATTGCGGTGGATCTCTTGCAGATTGTGTCAGCGCAGCGGATCTACTCAACACTTGGACGACATTTGAAATATTGGCCGAGCAGCTACGAACACTGCAGTGTTGGACTGGTTGGTTGAGAAGGTATTGATGCAGCGGCTTTCTTGTTATTGCGACTTGCTTGCGTGAAACTGAAAGTCGAGTCGACGTGGGCGGTGTAAAGGAGCTTCCAGAACACTTCCCCTTCAAGCACCCTGAATCGGCCAGTCAACAAACTGGCCTCAACTATGCCACCGAAATGAGGTAAAGGTGCTCAATCCACAGGGCGGTGTCCAGTGTCGAACGCCGCACTCTCCGACCAAGCGCGCGCATTGAAACAACTCGCGCGAATGCGGCGAATGGCAGGGCGAAGGCGTGCTTAGCACATCACACAGCACAGCACCACCAGGCGCTCCTTTGTTTTTGTCCTGAGGCATCGATATTGGATTGCCCTTTGCAATGTCCTTGGAGAAGGCAGTGCATCTCGGTTGCAAGTTCCCTCGCGTAGAGGACGATCCGGATCCTCACCGGCCTTGATACGAAGGTGGCACTGTAGAACTCTAGAAGGGTTGAGAAGCGGGGGATGCGACGGTTGAGAGATTTCCCCTCGAATTGTGTATTGCCAGAGAGGCGCAGCGCATTCGTGGTGCAATGAGGAACGCGAGGGATAAACGGAAGAGGGAGTTGATGGGTGGAACCGAGTACGAGGAAGGGGGGAATATCGCGCACTTCCCGATCGGTCAAATGCGCTACGACGAATCAGCACAAGCCCGTGCGAAAGCAGAGATGAATCCATGGAAGAAGTCAAGGGCGAAATGACGCGCCCAATGCCGCCTTGCCTGGTGGCGAAGATAATTGCGCACTCGTGAGCATCAATTCGGGAACACGGTCAAGGTACACCACCACCAAGCATACCTCCTGTACCAGCGGAACTTACAACACCAAGGCGTAAAGCCAAGCGGTACCAGGCATCAATTTCCCTTTCCTTAGCTCACCAGCCTCAAACAAGTCTCCGTGCCCTTCTCTTCTCCCTACCAACGGCACCCGCCACTTTCTTATGGTAAGGCTGAGCGCTTAGCTCATCAGGCCTACCTACGCCAGACTCACTCTGCCCGGCTCGCAATACACTAACCTCGATAATTACCCATTGCGGTAAGAACGGGCTTTTTTTCGCAGCCTAGATATCCATCTTGACGTCTTGGACCGTCGAACATAGCAAAGACTGGGGCGCGACAGGGCTGTGCCGGTACGTTCAGTCGTTGAGCGAGATACCGACATGCGTGGCAATTTGGGTGTGATGAGGAATCTACTGAACACGAAGATGATTCTGCCTCGCTACGCGAAGGGATAGCTATGATGTAAAGGACTGGACATTAGAGCTCGTGATGCCTCACCTGCGGGCCCACAAACGGGTTGGTAGATAGACTGTGGGCTAGCAAGCTTTTGCGGCCGATTAACCGTCCTGGCGACCCTTGGAGCTCGTGCACTTGCAGGGCTACCGATCACACGTGGCATTCGATATGGAGGGATGGGGTGCAGGTTGTTTGAGATGGAGTTTTGGCCGAGTATCAGGCATGGACACTGCGGGTGCACTCAACGGCTAGGACGACGTCGGCACGATGGATTGATTGATTCAATTCCTCAGCAGCTCTTTTCTCAGCATCGAAAGCACGAAAGCAAGGAGAAATCGAATCCTCACCGGCAATAACCACGTCTCATCACACCCCATCCTTCACTGACATGCACAGCCTCCCTGCCAAAAACCCGCAGAGCCGGGTGGCCACACGGCAGACAAGCACGTCCGTGGCATCCATGGCCGAAACCGACAGGGATGCGCCACCTTCCCCGCTCCAACTGCTCGGTCGTTACGTCGTCTATATAGCTCACTCCACCTGCTCCCACACAAACAATGGTTTCATTCCACGACTCGCCCTCTACCCCGATAGCATCAACAAACAATCACTCACGTAGCACTCCTCGGGCGGTTGAACCATCGTCATCATCCACACGTCCCATTCTCGGCGATAATAGCACGACACACACAACCACGACGACAATGAGCGACAACGGCAAAGCCCCCGTCAACGGCCACCGCGCGCATGACGAGCCGATCGTCAAAGTCCAGCCCCCGCGCCGCGAAGACCTGCAACCAAGCTACGCCCGCGTCATCAAGCCCGACGACGCAGACGCAGACCACCATGGCTGGTACGGCTCCATGATCAACAGCCTGGGCTCCTGCATCGGCACCCTCGGCGCAATCCCATGCTGCATCGTCTGCCCCAACCCTTACAAGCCCGTCAACCAAGGCAACGTCGGCCTCGTGACAAAGTTTGGCCGTTTCGCGCGCGCTGTGGACCCCGGCCTCGTCAAGATCAATCCGCTGAGCGAGAGCTTGATCCAGGTCGACGTCAAGATCCAGATTGTCGGTATGCATCTCCACCCTAAATAGCCCCTTCCCCCATCATCACACAACCATTGCAGTAGCGTCATGTGCTAATGATCCGCACAGAGGTACCCAAACAAGTCTGCATGACCAAAGACAACGTCTCCCTGCACCTCACCAGCGTAATCTACTACCGCATCACCTCGCCCCACAAGGCCGCCTTCGGCATCAGCAACATCCGCCAGGCCCTCGTCGAGCGCACGCAGACGACGCTGCGCCACGTCATCGGCGCTCGCGTCCTGCAGGACGTCATCGAGCGCCGCGAGGAAATCGCCCAGTCCATCCGCGAAATCATCGAAGAGACAGCCGCTGGCTGGGGCGTCGATGTCGAGTCTATGTTGATTAAAGACATCATCTTCTCCCAGGAGCTGCAGGATAGTCTGTCCATGGCCGCGCAGAGTAAGAGGACGGGTGAGGCGAAGGTTATCGCTGCAAGGGCCGAGGTGGAGAGTGCCAAGTTGATGAGACAGGCGGCCGATATCCTTAGCTCGGCTCCAGCTATGCAGATTCGATACTTGGAGGCCATGCAGAGTATGGCCAGGAGTGCTAATAGCAAAGTTATTTTCTTGCCGGCTGTTAACCAGACGGTGCAGAATCAGTTGGCGCAGGCCGAAGCTTCTGGCGAGGGACCGTCGTCGTATGGGGCTGGTAGCCCCGGCCCGGCGCAGGAGTATGGCGCTGGGAATGCGGGGTTCCAGAGCGCTATCAACTCGCATGTCATTGAGAACATGTAAGCGTTGAGCTGAGTTGGGGTGGTGGTGTGTATTTTCTCTTGTATTCTTATTGCCCTTGGACTAAATGGGTTCGATGGAGAGTGGGGGTGGGAGACTGAACACGACTCTCGTTTTGGGTGGCTTCTGCATGGATTGATACCCAGATCTTTAGCGTTTGTCATTTCATGGTCACTCGTTGTTAGGATTAGCTTGGATAACGCGATAATGTAATGAACGCCACTGCAACACATGCCTGTCTAGTACTGTGCTATTCGAGTGACTCCTTCCTCCTTGCGCGGCGTCTCCGAGATCGACATTTCTGACAGGAGCATACTCAGAAAACGGGCCGTAAACCGCCTCTGAAAACCCGCCAGCCTGCATATCCACCCACGGCGATACTTGTAGACAGCTTTTTACTATTGCTTTTGCAGTATTACATTCAGTACAAACCTCTATCAGAAGACCTCCCTCCATTCGCCCCCAGGGAAATGATGTTTATGTATACCACCCCGCGAACCTCAAATCAGAGCAGACCCAGCGCCATCGCTATCCCATGAGCGTAAAAGTCGGGGTACTCCCATGCAATTCCCGCCAGCCCAGTCCCTCCCAATGCAAAATGTCGTATGAAAGTTTGTGCTGATATACAATCGGGCGTCTGTATGCGACGTCCGGTATTCTTTCCGGGTATCATGTCCGAGTATCTGTGTCCCGTATTCAAAATATCTATAGAAACGCCGTCCGGTGCTTGCCCATTACGAAGTCGCGCGTCATCTCGAAGCTGAGCCAGCTGCTGGCCATGCTAGGTGCCACCTTGAGGAGATTGGGCACGATGCCTTTGTACATGCCGCGTATGCCCTCCGTCTTGACGATCATGCGGACCGCATCTGTGATGCCGCTGTATTGGTAGCCCATACCCGACATGGTGTTGATCTGAAAGCGGCGTCGGAGCACGTCAAATGGGTAGGTGCATGTCTGCGCAAACGCCCCAGAGACAGCTCCTGCACCCAGTTTGCCAAAGGCGCCGGGGTCTTTCTGGCCCTCCGGGGTGAATTGTGCGCGTGCGATCTCGTACGCCATGAAGTTGAGGCCGACGTAGGGCGCGACGCCGGCGACGGTGGGAACGATGCCGCGGTAGAGGGCGAGGGTGCCGCCTTCGTTTTTGTACATGGAGACGAGGACGCCCCACATGCCTGGCAGCTTCTGGGTGGAATCGCGCTTCAAGCTGGCAAAGGCGGCGGACTGGATGGAGAGGCGGGTCCGGACGATGTCGAGAGGGTAGGTGAAGGTTACAGAGGTGATGCCGGCAAAGCCACCGCATATCAGTCGCTGGTATGGGGTCAATGGGGCGCCGGGCTCCTTCTCGAAGAACTGTGCGATTGTCAGCCCGAGCGGAGGATGGCGTATTAGACCTCTGCTTTCCAAAAGCCACCACCAGCTGGACCTCTCATAATCTCCGTCTCCGCTAGTCGCATCCCGTTGCCCCCTTGGAAAGACCCAGGGCCGAAGTCTACCCTCGGCTCACCCGCTCGAGGCAACGGAAAGCGCATCGCGATCCACGTCGCGGTTGGCGGTTGGCGGTTGGCAGTGGCAGTCGGCCGCTGCAGCGCGCTCGCCGAAGAAATGAAAATCACATACCCGCTTGTAGACATTATACGCACTGAACTGCACCGCAGAATACGGCACAATTCGTATGCAGTTGGTTCCATTTCCAGCCATGAAGCCCCTCCATCCCTCGTCTCTCCACATCTTCATCAGCGCTTTGTGAACAGACATCTTATATTCGTTCCGACCCACGCTCTGTACTTGGAACAAAATTTTGAGGCGCTCGAGCGGCGAAACAACGGTTCGGGATACGGCGCCAGCTACGCCGCCAGCAATGAAAGATGCGACAACGGGCTGCTGAACGAAGCCCTGAAAGCGCTCCATCCGGGTAGGCTGCACGCCCAGGGCGGCCTGTTGCAATCATGTCAATTGACTTCCTTTCCGTCGGGACTTTCTTCGAACATACATTCCCCGCCTGCCCGGATCCTGATCCCAAAGTCGTCATATTCCCGGATCGCGCTTGGAAGGGTTTCGAGGTACTCGTCAAACAGTGCCAAGGAGAAGCGAAAAACGTCAACCGCACCAAGCCTCAGGCAGCTTGAGCGAATCCACGCCTATCGGAGAAAAGGAGAGGTCTCGGGTCGAGGTAGCGGGCTCATCGGAGAGGGTTGCGGCGAATGCGGTGCAGGAGAGGGTACGACGCCGACTGTGCAGAGGACGGGCGAGCAGTGTCTGGACAGGTAGTTGAACGTGCCATTCAATGCGTCGATAGCAATGCGGTCAGGGGAATGCTGGCGGATTAGCCGTGGCGGCGAAGTGGTTGCGCTGCGAGAAAAGGGTCGAGGTGAAGGTGGATTCGAGTTTGGGTTTTCTTGGTGATGGGTGATCCGGCAGAGAGGAAAGGGCCTGGGAGGATTTAGCGCGGCAGTCGTCCGCTTTCAGAACTCCCGTGGCGTCGCTGACTTGCGCCTTTGCACACCAGCTTGACGCCGCCGAATCTTCGCGATACTTGGGGTGCGGAGGCTGGGTGCCGCGCCTCCTTATGGCTTTGACGGCGGAGGTAGCCGCGACGAGGGCCAAGGGGGTCCGAAGCAGGCCTGAATTCACGATGGTTTCACGCAGTGCTACTCATTGCGCTGCCCGGGCTTTACGCCTGCTCATTTGGTAGAGACGCCACTGCATCACGGCGTCGGTCCTTCTGAAGGCTTTGGGCATCTGACTAGGGTGCTGTGATCAGGCCAGGTCACACTCTTCGGCAGCTTGAGGCTCTTTGCATCCAAAACTCGTGTCCAGGACGTCACAGGCCCGGCCAACTTGCCACAACCCCAAAACATATATCACTCCTTGACTTTTGGTGTGCGCATACTTAGTACTCTGATGATCTATCCCTCAGCTCCGATTAAAAAAAAAAAAGAGCTGTTCCCCAGAAACAGACCTCTCTTTGGAGCCATCCTCGAAGATATGCGGGCGAATGCACATGTCGGAATGGTCCCGCGTCTGGCCAGACCCACCACCAGTCGCTCTTGACGCCGTTGGATTTCCTCCCCAGCTCGACCTTGCATAATCGGGCGTGGAGTAGGGGTATCGGCCGTGGAAGAAGAGACGGTATCTGACTGACCGAGGCCCAGCGTCACGAGGGCGAGAATTATTCGGGTGATAGCTGAAGCTATCAGATTGCCCGATTCGGCACTTCCGATAGCTGGGCCGGATACAAAGATGGGAGGTGTGAATACAGGCTACTATCTTGCTATCTGCATATGGGAGGGCTCGGGGCAAAGTCGTATTTGAATAAAACAAATTTGGCTTCAGTGCATGCCCAGGTACTGGAAAGAAATTGGTGAGCAGTCTGCTCTGGAAAAGCGTCAGGAGGTCCTTCTTCCCCTGGGCATTATGGATACACTACCTATATAACTCAGATTTACGGTCAAACTGCCACAATCGACCACTGGATCAAGAGAGTAGTGGGTCCCGTCCGCTCCCCAGAAGTGAACCTTGATGCCGCCGGATTAGTAGTTGGTCGGTGACGAGCAGTGAATACCCAGGTGTTGATTGTTTTGGTCTTCTTTTTTGTTAATGTGTTGGACTCGATGAGTAAATTAGAGACGGCCGTGTTAACATAGCAAAGACAGGTATAAAAAATTCATCACAAGTTACCTTTGAGGACTTTGAATGTTGCGTCGGAAAGCGCATCTGCTGCCTCTGACACGGACCAGGAAAGGGAGCTACAATGTGGCGCGCAGATCCTCAGCCACACTTCCGAAAGTTTGGTCGCGAGCTATGATGCACTCTCAACACCTCCCACGACAATGCTGTCTCGCCGCAGCTTCAGGCAGCTCACTGATAGCTTCCTCTTTAGCACACAAGCTTCTTCCGCGTCCCGCTGCTTTGCCTCGAAATGCGCTCGCTGCCGCATCCATTGCCCACTAGTTCGAGGTCCGGTACGTTTCGCTTCGTCAGCATCGTCGACACGATGGAAGTCGCGTCAGGGTAGCGACGTTTTCACCAGGGAAGCAAGAGTCCAGGGATTGAAGAGCCGAGCCGCGTTCAAGCTGCTCGAGGTATGCCGTCTGGCAGTTGACAAAATACTCCGCTAAACAGGGCAGTTGAACGAGAAACACAAGCTATTCACGCCTGGGCAGACAGTGGTGGATTTGGTACTAGTCCTCCGAACTATTTGGAACGCACATCAACTGACATACCCTAGGGCTTTGCCCCGGGCTCATGGTCTCAAGTCAGTATCCTACCAATACCCACGGACCCCTGCTGATGAAGACCAGGTCGCAGTCAACAAGACTGCTCCTAGTGGCCGGGTTGTTGGTATCGACTTGATACCCGCGCAGCCTCCGAGAGGTGTATCCACGATTCAAGGAGACTTTTTATCGCCAGCCATCCAAGCCGAAGTCAGAGCCTACGTCCAAGATCCCTCCCTCGGTCGCCCCCGACGACGAACATTGTCAAGAGATCACGAGAAGATGAGCGAGGCAGAACTGGAAGAACTGGAGCGCGGCTACGTTGATATCAAGCGGCATGCGCATCTGGAAGGCCTCGATCCGGAAAACATTGGACAAACAGACCCAGCGAAGGAGGGCAGTGACGTTCGAGAGGCACACATGCCTTTGAAGGAGAGAGACCGACACCAGGGAAGAGTCGTCGACGTGGTGCTCAGTGACATGTCAGAACCCTGGGACCAGACCACTGGCTTTCATAAGAAGGCTTTGAGTGACGTTTATTCTAGGCTGATGAACACCTCGGGGATTGCCTTCAAAGATCATGCTGGTAGTATGGTAGGCGATTCCTCACACTGATTGCTGATTCCGATATGAGCTAGATGCTGACTTGCATGCAGGACCTATGCATGGCGGCTCTGACTTTCTCGTTCGACACGCTCAAGACGCGTGGACATTTCTTATGCAAGTTCTACCAGGGCCCGGAGGACAAAGCACTAGAGACCAAGCTGAGACGGCTCTTCGCTAAGGTGCACCGTGAGAAGCCGGATTCTTCGCGAAGTGTAGGTCGAACCCAGTCCGTCCCGTTCCGGTAAACTTACTGTATCAGGAATCGAAGGAAGGCTACTTCGTGGCTTTGCGGCGTAAAGAGAAACCTACGAGAGAAGAGGTCTTTCGGGATTAAAAACCATGCGCATCGCGTTCGGTTTCTAAACGAAGCCAGTGTTCCGATCGTAACGCCGGCTTGCCTGTAGCACCACTGCCTTGACCATCTCAGTGGGGTACCACGATCAGAGATGTCGTGTGAGAGGTCTCAATCACAGACCGTTCAGGCTGCCGCACTTGCGCCGCTGCACACGAGCTAATGTCTGCTCGCTTACCGTGTTGCGAGGTTGGCTCTGATGCCGTTAAACTGAGTGCCTTTGACTGGCTCGCAGCGCCATCACGATGATTGGACGGCGTCTTCGGATAGGGAGTGACGAGGACATGCATCGCCAGTTTGGGGTGACAGCTCCTACGGTTTCGCGGGTTGCTTTTGGGGAGAGAATCCCTGCTGAGGGATTTGATAGGTTGCGGCAGGAGGCTGGATGGGAAGCCTTTGAGTTATGGGTCGAGCTGCCTCGAGGGAGAACCTGTTTTAATGGTACTGTCCCACCGGAACGAGGTGCTGCGGAACGGATCTGGATGCGTCTTCGGCTCGTCCACCCAACGCTTGACATATTCTCCGTAGTGGAGCCAAGGCGTGACAGGGATGTGGCCTGGCTCGAAGTTGCTTTGTGCGTGCGTGGAGCTGGACAGGCCGGCCATGTCGCAACTGGCGAGAGACGGCTCCTCCTCGGAAGGCCTCTTTCACGTTGGATGGTGGGTGTCGTGGATGCTCTCACCACGCCGCCGTGCTGTCGAATGGATAGCTCAGAGTTCCCGGGCCCCGGGGTGTTTCGTTTTGGCGCCGGAGGCCATGGCGTGCACCGCCCGCGCATGGACTCGAAAGTCGCCTGCCCAACCTTATCGACACACCGCACGTTATTCCTTTCTTTGATCATCCCATCCCCCCAATCAATCTAAACCGAGCTGTGCGACGCACCCGATGATTCGCAGTGACTCCGATGGATTACCAAACATTCAGTAGCCCGCAGCACATGGCGCCCGCGTTTGGCGGTCCCTTCTCCACCTCCTCTGCAGCGCCGCCCACCCCGCAACAACAACTGTACGCGGATCCACAGGCCCGGCTACAGCAATCAAACCCTTCGTTCCCCTACGCCCACTTCCCCAATGGCCAAGCCGGTGGCTTCCCGTCGTCCATGGCCGCGCCCCCGTCGAGCAGTGGCGCCATGATGCAGCCTGGAAGCCTGTCGCAGGGCCAGCTTCACCACCAGGCACGAGGTAAGCCGCCGCCTATGAAGTCACCATCCCCGTCCCCGTCCCCGTCCCCGTCCCTGCCGCCCGCCTTTTGTCTCCCTTAGCGATGCCTGACGAGTGACATGGAGCAGCGGCCGCCTTCCAGCAGCAACACCAGGGCCAGCAGCTGTCGCCCAGCCCGTACTCGACCGCGCCCTTTTCGCAGGCCCTCGCCTCGCCCGCCCACCAGCAGTTCGTCCAGAACCGCCAGACGGCCTCGCCGTCGAGCGTGAGCAACCACAACAGTGTGCCTCCGTATGCCGCCTCGCAGCCCCAGCAGCAGCAGTCGCCGAGCGTGCCGTCGCACAACAACCCGCAGTCCATGATGAACCCGCCGTCCGCCCAGCTCACCAAGGCCGAGCCCATGGCGAACCAGACGACGCCCGTCAAGCAAATGCCCCAGTCGCCCGTGTCGCCGGCGACACAAGCGCGCGAGAAACAGCGGATAGACACGCTCCTCGAGATCAACCAGCTGCTGATACAAGAGGTGGCCGAACTGCACGCCCAGGGGAAGGCCGGGCATATCGGGCCTGCAGAGACAAAGCCGGATGGCGCGCCCCAGCAGCAAGCCTCGATGGAGTACAGGGAGTGAGTTCCAGCAGTCAACATCATCCCAATCCATATACTAATGACCTCAGCTGCATGCGACGCCTCCAAGCCAACCTCGCCTTTCTCGCCCAAAACGCAGAAAAGCACACAAAACCCCAGCCCAGCATGCTCCCGGGCCCCGCCATCATGAACCCACCCTCCTCGCCCGAAGAACTGAACAAGCTCTACACAAAACTGCAGGGCCTATTCCCAGGCTGGAAAGGCGCACAGCCCAAATCCTCACCAGGACCCCAACGCCTCAACTCGACTGCCTCGCAGCCCGGCATGCAAAACAACATGCAAGCACCCAATAGCGCCGGCCTCCCGCCGCAAATGCAGCTGGGCAGCAACGCATACGGCATGAACAATATGATGGGCAACATGAATGCAATGGCAGGCATGACCAACATGGGGCACCAGGGATAGGACTCTTCTCCTCGCTCGTCTGCCTGGGGCGGGTCACCTCCGCGTTCATCTGCATGGACCGCCTCCCTTCCCCATCCTCCACTCCGGCCTGCTTGGGCTGATTTGCCCCTCCACCCGCTTGGGACGGCCCGGACCGTTCTTCCACTTGGGATGCTTCTCCGAGGCGTTGGTAGCGGCATCTAAACTGTACTTGTATAACCTTGGCGTCTTCTTGTCACGGCATAGAGCAGCGGAGCGGTCATGAGTACTTTTCTGGCGTGTATATGAAAGCATGGCTGGTTCGGTGGGTGCAATAGTAAAATGGATGATTGGTGATTGGGCAAATTTCTTCTTGGGTAGGATCGGTCATCTGGCGCAGAATCTTTCGTTTTGGAAGGGCATTACAGATTGGAACTGTATTCTTTACTAGGAGCATATGTGCAAGATACCTATTCTTCCTTCTTCATGCCGACTCACCGTTTTGACTTAGCGAGCGTGTCCACGTTTTGATCCTGTGTGAACTCGCTTGAGCACGGTAGTATCTCCTCCATCAAACAAGCGGTGAGCTGGAAAGCTGCTACCCGTATGAGGGAAGGTACGCTCTCCGGTACGCTCTCCAGGTACGAGCTCCACCTATATGTGCATCATTCCTTAAGTGCCGCACAGATCTTCATTCGACATTTCATCTTCTCTGGTGTTCATTTGCGCATAAGACTCGTCTCGTGTAAGAAGATTGAAGCCATGCCTGCCAGCCCAGAAGTTCTTTAAGTATCATCCAGAGAAAAGCCTCTCCAAACGACCAGACCGCAGACCAGGAGATAATCAAAAAGGAAGCAAGACGTCAAAAATCCAGTTCTCAAATCATGAGAAGAAAGTCTCCCTCATATGCCCTGCCCCCGTCTAATATAACCAGAAGAAGCTGAAATTAACAAGAATTGTCAAAGCCGAGAGGAAAATATTAATAATCAAAGGGAAAGGACCAAACCGCCCGTGTCAAAAAATAAGGAGGACCAGAAGCCGCAAGACAAAAGAGAAATCACGGAACTACCGCTTAAACAACCCGGACAGAACACTCTCCAATGTATCAGCCACAGGATCCTTCTCTCTCCTCCTACCATGGGCATCGAACCTCGGCGGCAACTCAATCGTCTCGCCAGAGTCCTCACTGCCCGGACTATCCCTCCTCCTCTCCCTCCTCTCCCCACTCCTACGTCCCCTACCGTCCTCCTCTCTATCCCGCTCTGGCGAAATTTCCCTCTCATGGGGACTAAGATCAAACTGGACGCTCTTCGCGCTGGCCGGCTGTACGGGCTCGGGCGCAAGCGGACTGCTTTTCAAACGATCTGTTCCCAAGACATGGTCAGCAAATTCAGTGTTCTGATACGCGGCAGGACCGAGCCTCGACGCACCCTGTGCATGGACGACGTGCTCTGGATGGGATGGTGGATGCGCCGCACTCACATTTTCATCCGGGCCGGAGCGGTACCTGGGTTCTGCGGGCCGGGGAGCGTAAGGGTTACCGGGCTCGTGTGTAGGAGGCGGTGAGTAGCCTGTGGATGGGTAGCCGGCTGCTGGGGGCAGGTTACCGGAAGGGGGGTAGTCAGCTGGGTTGTAGGGAGGGTACTCGGAGGGGTGGTATTGTTGCGGCTCTACAGGGGCGGTCGGTGGAGGGGGGAAGTAGTTTGTTTCGGGAAAGTAGCGCGGGTCTTGGGAACCCGGGGCGGTGGGTGGCGGACTGTAGCTGCTGGCGCTGTAGCTGGAGTCTTCGTGGCCTGAGGTGTAGTGAGTATGGGGTCCCTTCTTTGAGGAAGGGGGTGGAACGTACGCTGCTTCTCCTTCTCGGCCTTCTTACGGTCTCGTCGCTTTGCAGCTTCGTGGGCAGCTAGGCCGGCGACGGTACCGATGGCCGCCGTCTCTGCCGCCTTGCGCGTGCGGCTCTTGCTGCGACTCCGACTGGATCGAGACCGATGTCGTCGACCGCCGTCCAACGAAGACGATGAGCCCCGTCGCCGGTGTCGCCGATCCGCCGGATCCGTGTAAATCGGATCACCACCGTACTCTACAAGGGCAGTGTCACTTGCTGTGCTTCGCCGCCTACCGGAGCGTACCGACCTGGATCTAGATCTCGACCTTGACCTTGACAACTCCTTCTCCTCCTTCTTGGCCTTGTGCCTCTCGTACAGACCCGCGACGGCGGCCCCGCCGAGGCCAGCAGCAGCGATTGGCACGCCTGTTCGGACGCGGCTCCTGCTACGCTTGCCTTTGCGTTCTCGAGACTTGTTGCGCTGGTGCTCAACGATACCTGCTACGGCGGCACTGGCGAGACCGACTTGTGCTGCTTTGCGGTTCCGGTGCTCCGGGCTCATGTGTCGGGTAGTGCTACTTGATCGACCTCTGGTAGAGCCCCTTGACTTTGACCGCACAACCGAAACCGAAGATCTCCTCCTGCGAGACCTACTGCGGCGGTCTTCGATGATGGTTGTTTGGTTCTTGGTGTTATTCTTCTTGCCGACAGCGTAGGCGAGAGCTCCGATAGCTGCAACACCAGCAAGGGTACCGAGCTTTCGGTTTCTGGATCCAGACCTACTACGGTGGTGTTTCCGACTCCTGCCTCGCTCCGAAGAGCTAGATCGTGACCGGTTCCGATACCTGCTTATGGCTTCGGCGCCCACTGCACCCAAGGCTCCATAGCCTAATGCTTGACGGACATGATGACCCGGCGCTTCTCCCTGCTTCTTGCGGTGGTGCCTGATAAGCTCAGCCGCAGCAACGCCGCCGATGACACCTTCAGCTAAGTGGCGACCATGATGCGGGCTTGAGTCACGTCCCCACGTGTCTTTCTCCCTGTGGACGAATACAACGTCGTCGTCGCTGTAGGCATCGCGGTCGCGATATCGATCTCGGCCATACTCGCGTTCGTCGTAGTAAGCTTCTTCCCGGCGACCGCCCCTATCGATCTCCTTGACCTTGCGCTCGTAGTAGTAATCCTCGTCGCGCCTGGGTTCTCGGCGAGCGACTTGTCTGTCGTCTACGACTTCGGAGCGCTCGATGATCTCGTAGGCTGGCTCTTCGCGGCGCACGATGATTTGCTGGGGTGCGGATTCTTGTAAAATGATGGGCTGCGGAGCTTCCTGGCGGATGATGATGGGCTGCGGCGCGGGCTGTTCAGGGCGGAAGAATTCTGTAGACCGAGAGTACCTCTCCAGCTCGTAGGGCGACTCTCGGGGGAGGTCGCGCTCAAATTGGCGCTCGACTCGACATTCCCTGACAGCGGCCGGTGGCGATGGCGAACGCTCAATTTCGCGCTCGATGCGGTACTCGCGGATCTCGCGACGGGGTGGAGAGGGGGAGCGCTCGACCTCGCGCTCGACGAACCGATACTGCTCGCGGACCTCGCGATCTCGGGGTGAATCCTCTCTCTCAACGACATACTCGCGTACCTCGCGGCGCTCCTGGACGTCGCGGGGGCGGTGGACCAGGCGCATTTCGGACTCGTACGTGTCTTCTTCGAGGGTCCGGTCGGGGATCTTGTAGCGCTTGACGGTGGTGTAGCTGCGTCCGCCGTGGGAGCTGGTCTCCCAGTCCCGCTCCCGCTCCCGCTCCCGCTCTCTAAATACCGTCGACATGATGCGCAGGTCGCGAGGCGAGGACGCAATGGGGTGATGGGTTCCGAGTGTCGTGAGGTGGGGTGAAGTGGGGTGAAGCAGCGCGCGCGCAATGTTTGTCGCCGTTGTGCGTGGATAACTAGTCGTCGAGGGATGGGCCGGTCGGTGCGATGATGCAGGCGGCGGGCTAATATGAGTGGACGGAGGGGGGCGGGAAGTCGCAGCGGGGCCGGTCCCAAGCGAAGTGAGTGGCACGCCGTCAGAGAGAGCAGCGCGCTCCTCGCCAGATGGTGATGATGTGCGCCTATAGTGCGATGATGCTGGAGGGAAAGGGGAGAGACGGCAGGCTCAATAAGAGCAAGAGCAAGAGCACGAGCAAGAGCTGGAGCGGCGGGCGGGCGATGGGGGATCAGGCGCAAGACAGCTGCGGGTGCCCAGGTGCTTCCCTGGTTTGACGTGAAGATGGGAGTCGCCGGTTGACGTCACAAGGTGGAAGCTGCGACCGACGACAAGACTCGACTCAACAAAAAGGCCATGTGCTGGCCGGGCGCGCGTCGACTGACCCACCGCCTCTAAATATCTCTCGAGACGTCTTCAGGCCACGGCGCAAATTTGCCAAATGCACGACGACTGCCGTGCAGGAAGTGCTTGTCACCACCGTATCCTGTTGCTCATGCTCACCCCCGCCGCCTCCGCCCCGCGGTGAAGTGAGGCATGGCTGCCCAGCCGCTCCAGGTCGTCATGCAACGCATTCCCGCCCCCAGATGTTGCGTCGTTTCACCTCCCCTTCTCGTGCTCCGTCTGACCGGATGCCGCAGAGTATTTCAACCTTCGCAAGTGTGCATAGCCTCCCAGACGGTGTAGGTGCCAAGCCTCGAGCCTCGAGGCCCCAGCCAGTGGCTGAGATGCCACTCATCGTGCTGAGCAATGCGTAGTCACTCTCTGCTGCCTGCTGCCGACCTTGACCAATGTAATCTGAATGCCGCCCTCTGAGCCCGCGGCTTGTCCTCGGACTTGGCTCTAGAGGCTTCGGCGGCGAAGTTGCCCACTGGTCACGAGGCCTCTGGGGCAGTTCGCACCGGGAGAACCATGCCACGCGCTGCAGGCGTACCCGAATACGTAGAGACACCGGACGGATGACGAGACCCAAAATCCAAGTCAGCCTCTTGCTGTTGACTGCGGGTGGGGCCTCGTTTTGGCGTAGTTTCGTCATTCTTCAGTGCCGCATCGAGTCGAATGTTGCAAGCAAATGACTGGGCCTGACACGGTCAATCATCGAGTTAGATCAGTCAAGGTTGTGAGGCATGGTGTATATAGCAATACTTGATTTAGTCAGTCTTCAAACAAGGAAATATTTTGTCTGTAGCATATCTTCACAGTGACTTGATTGCACGTTGATAGTGTTAGGAGGAAAAATCACACGAGCTTGCCACTTCGGTCAGCTTACAGTCGTTAGCGCCTCGCTTGCTATTATCCAGATGAGGGGTTTGAGGCCCACAGTGTGTCGTTGGGAAAATCGACTTCGCTGGTTACAGATATTCAGTAGGTATTTTGAAGTAATTATATATATTTGCTATGAAAAATTTTTAACAACAACGCCTCGGAGAGAAGCAAGGCCCGGTGGCGCAATGGTAGCGCGTCAGATTCCAGTTCTCATGGGATGTCCTGAAGGTTGTCTGTTCAAATCAGGCCCGGGTCATGTTCTTTTGTCTTTTTTTCTGCCTCTCTTTGTAACCTTCTCTAATGATATCAGATGATAAATAAATACATATTACGTTACCGCACCTTTCTATCTTGCCGATCAAGCCCACTGCCTCTAGCCCAGGGAATGCCAGAGCTACCCAAGCTACTACCACCACAACAGGAAGCATCCCAGAGAAAGCAGCTTTATATTGCATAAGGTGATGCGGTTTGTTGCCTGGACACGAGGCAGCAAGCATTTCACAGGGGTATTTCGGTGCTAAGACAAACATCTTGAGAGATGCTGATAGTAGCACAGTGCACATTCGCTGTGGTGTGAGCACACCTTTAGCATCAAGATCCGGTGAAGCTATCAAATCAAGATCCGATCCAATCTAGAAGCATATTATCATAGATTCCAACCTGCCACTACATTTATTCACCGGAGCTGTGAGGGCCAACACATCGGGTCGCGATGCTTTTTCGCACCCGACCGCCAACCGCGTTTCGTATGGCCGGGCGAAGGCAACGTGTAATCAATCACTCACTATTCGGGATCCTCCAGATGCCATCTTCAGCTGTCTTCACCGGTCCCTCGAGCCTCGCGCATTCATCACAGGACTGAGGAGGTTCGCCAGCGAAGTTCCCAACATAAGAGGAAGTGCTTGAGCCTAATCGATTGGTCACGTGCAAGTGTTACGCAAGTTTACGAATATTGAAGCCATTTCTCAACTGTCAACGGTATGGACTCGTCACCGACGGCCTGATGCGTACTTGAGTAAAACAAAGCCAGGCAGAATGCTAATCATAGTCGGAAGCCCGAGGGGCAACGTAGCATCTTTGGGTGATCGGAGATGCAGACAATGGAGGATGACGACGACGAGGACAACGGCGACTGCACCACATGGGAACATGAGCATTTCGAATTGCCCATCCTGCCAAGTTGAAACCTGTCGCAAAAAGACAGCGTGTCCCATTTACCCAACCGCTGACCTGGTTTCGTCGTATTCCGGGTCCTCGGGAACGTCAATGTAAAGCTCACTTTGCGGAGTAGCTAATTTCGTGTCCGTAGGCGAGGAAAACGGCCCCTGACTTGGGACCCAGAATATCCAAAAAGGCGATGGGATACACGCGGCATGGTTGCGGGTAGAACGGCGCAGAGTACACGTAAACGCCGGGAGAACCCTGGCTGGCATCGAAGGCTCCGATTGCTCGCCGAGATATGGAAACTCGCAGTGCTTGCCACACAGCTTGCGGCCCCCTTAAGGAGAATTGCGAGATGCTGAGAAAGCCGAAGGCTTGGGGCCAAGCTGGCGTTGTAGTGGGAGGTGCATTGCTTTTTGCAGAGCTGAACGCCCGGCAAGGAAAGCGGGTTCGCTTTGCTCGAGCCGTCCGGTGGAAGCATCCGAAAAGCTGTGTGACGTGATGTCGGCGTTGCGTGCCTGCCCTGCGCGAACCACTGTTGACGGTGCAGGCGCGCCCGTCCTTCTTAGTGCTGCCCTACGGGATTCACTGGACAAAGTTCTCACACCTGCCACCCATCTCCTCACTCATCGCATCTCCCCTCGCACCCGTTCGAGCTGGGCCGCCCATCTGTGGCGTCGTAAAGGGGCCCGAGCCACTGAATCCCGCGAAAGGGAGTCGCGCAAGCTTCCTGCCAAGCCGCCCATCCTCTGCTTGCAAGCCTTGGCGCCAGTCGCCGGCGTTGAAGTGTGATCGAAGGGGCGGCGATGCCTGCAGGGTACCTGATGAGTCCCCACTCCGGGGACATTCCCCATTATAAGCCTCGAGTCTCCTGGAGAGTAGGTGGGTGTCAACACCTGTCTTTCCGTCCGTCGTTGCTTGGGACGCCGCCTCCGGATCCAACACACCTCGCCGTCGCTGCTGTGGTCCCCCGGAAGACATTCTCGGACCATTTGGTTTGCAGGCCGCGTGGACACAGTTCCATGGTCGACTTTTGCACTGTTTGAGCCGAGGCCAGGTTCAATGACCACATTCGTTCCTTGTTGATTTTCCGCGTCTTCTTTGTACGCGCAAAGTACAAAGTTATTCGGACCCTACACTCAGACACGGCCATGGCTCCACGCGACGCTAACTGGATAGACGTGAGTGCAACAGCCTTCCCGAAGCCTCAACTTCCACACCCTAGCTCGACATTGTGACACCGACTAACGCTTCGCTTTGGCACAGGGCCTGCGCGGTTGCGCCTCGTTCATGGTCGTGTGCGGCCACTTGTGCACAGCTTTCGTGCCCTGGTTGCACGCTCCTGCCCACGATGCCAAATCCGCGCCGCATCTCTTCCAACTCCCCTTCTTCCGCCTCGTCGTTGGAGGCCGAAGCGCCGTAGCATTGTTTCTCCTCATAACAGGATACGTAAACTCAATCGGACCCATAGGCAGGGCGCGGGCTGGCAACACGGATGCGGCGTTCAATGGCATCGCGCGGAGTGCGCTGGCTCGGTCGGGAAGGCTGGTGCTGCCCACCATGATCGCGACCACCATTACGTGGTTTCTGGCGAATATAAACGCATATCACATGACGAAGCATGTGGATTCGACGTGGATCCGCCAGGGGTGGAAGGGACAGTCGCCCTCGCTGTGGGCTGCTTTCAGAGCGCTGCTAAAGGCCCAAGTCGAGGTGTGGACAATCGGATGGGATGACTACGATGGCACACAATGGACGCTGCATCTTTTCCTGGAGGGTGCTATGATGGTGTACATCACCATGTTTGCGACCGTACTGGTGAAGCCAAAGGCCAGGTTCATTGTCTATGGTGTCCTATACCTCTACTTTTGGCAGCTGGGCGAGGGTAAGGCTTCGACGTATGTAAGGACTCCAACGATTGCTAACAAACTCAGGCCTCGCAATCGGCGCCCTGAAAGGCCTAAACATCGTGATGGGCATGTTCGTCGCCGAACTTCACAACCACTACAAAGACGCCGCAACATCTGTCCTCCCCGCGCCCGTCCCCACCCTTATGATCATCGTCGGCCTCTTCATGGCCGGCTACCCACAAGATGCGCCCCAAAACGCGCACTGGTCACACGTCATGCAAAAAATCATGCACCAATTTACCGTCGAGCGCTCCGACGTGCGCCGCTACTGGGACCACCTCGGCGCATCGACCGTCCTGCTCGGAATCTTCTTCTCGCGTAACGCACGCCGTATTCTCACCTCCCCCGTCTTCAACTTCCTCGGCCGCGTCAGCTTCCCCGTCTATCTCCTCCACAACACATTCATCAAATCGGTGCTGACGTGGATGGTGTACTTGCCTTCGGCGATGAACCCAAGCCACAATGAGAAGGGCGAGCAGATGGATTTGCAAAGGGGTACAACGACCCATATTTTCGTTGCGATTGCGGTGTTTTACTATTGTCTGTATCGCACAGCGGCGCTGTGGGTGGCGCATGTGGATCCAGTGTGTGCGAAGGTAGTCAATGCAATGACAGCATGGGCGTATGGCGAGCCGGCGCAGAGGGAGAGAGTGACAGGGAGGAATGGGCATGCGGAGAAGCCTAAGCCAGTGCTTCCTGCATAACGCATGGCGTCGATTTCGACTTCAGCCTCGACTTAATTTCCAGAGAGCAAAAAAGCGCCCTTTTTATCCGAAGCATTCTTCTTTGTACACCTTTTTGAGCCCGGAGCACTTGGCCTTCGCATCGCGTCTCGACATACACAAGCTTTAGTCTCGTTCTTGGTTTTAGGCTTCTGGTTTTGGTTGGGATGCGCGCTGCATGATTTGATCCTTTTGAGCTGGAGCGATCTATACCCCTGAGATCTATTCTTCCCTGTTTGGTTGGAATCTTGAGGAGGAAGCGCAGAATCTGGGAGTGATGGGGTGAGGAGTTGCTGGAGCGTAAGGGACGGTACAGAAGGTAGAAAATGACGAAGAGTCTTCCCAATCTTGCGTGCTTTTGATCCTGGCCTTGGACATTTGTGTCTGCTGTCAGACAGAATGAGATGAATCGATCATCGATGATGTTGCTGGGTCTCTGCGATGCGCATGCATATATACCGTCCATCTAGAAAAATAGGCGAAGGGGATTGGATGGAGGGATGCATACTGCCTATATCTCGAAGCATTCAGACACGAAGTTAACGACGACATTGACTCAAATTCAGGATCAATTCTCTGTTGGCTAGATGTGAGTCTGCTCAGCCGTTGACTGCGATCCAGGATCTCGCGTAGACTACGCCTGGCCGACCTTATTGTACATGTTCATGTCTAGAATGCGATTTGAGAACATGATTAGCTTTACGAAGACCCGAAGGTTTATCACATAGACATAGTTTTGCGGATTTATAAATTGCAAAGACGAACTCCATGTACTCATGCACCCTCCGGCGCAAGGCCGAGGCGACGTCATTGCGCAGGTCGACCTCGTATCCATCGTGCTAAATGCTCATACCACCTTCAGCGGGCGTCAATACCGCGTACACTCCTCCAGACTCTTCAAATTGTGCATGCTAGTCATAACTTCAGCAGCTGTCAATCAAACCTTATCCTTCCACTTCTCCGCCTGACAGCTCACACGACAGGCGGAAGACTTGCCGGTGTTCCATCCACGGCATCGGCCGCACGTCATGCACATCTCGTCAACCACCAACCGTGCCCCTTCTCCCCTTCACTCAGTCGAACGCAAATCACAATCACACTGCACAGGCAATCAATAGACTCTATTACTATCTCAAACAACGCATTAATCCAGTTGCACAAAAAAACCCAAGCTGCCAATGCTATTCTTCATGCCATAGTGGGGTATCATCGCTCTAAATCTATATATATATATATATATGTGTGTGTGTGTGTGTG
>JAFHBV010000430.1:0-31594 GCA_019022785.1 Pseudomonodictys pantanalensis | reverse complement strand
CACTACCCTTTTTCTTGTGGGCTCGTATTTTGTTATAAGCTCACGGGTGTACTGGGCGGACCCGGGGCACCGGCCAAATACCCCCACAAACACGCCGTTGGCACCCACCGCTTTAACTCCCCCCCCCCCCCGTTCCACAATGCGACTGAAGATTGCATGCCCTGTAGCCGTAAAATTAGCCCTCTACAAGTCCGCCCTTGCTACCATATCCTTAGCCCGCTCCTTTGCTTCCTCTTATTTTCGTGTACTCGACCATCGGGTGGATCATGGAAGACTAATACTCGTGACCTTCGTGACCTACCGGCGCCGCGCTTGTAGGCTTGTTTGTAGGGTAGAGGGGTTTGGGCCAGCGCTTCTGGGTATCTGACGTAGTACGCAAGTACCCAAGGAGCGGCTCGGAGTTCCTACTTCTCATAGTAGAAG
Organism: Pseudomonodictys pantanalensis; assembly: GCA_019022785.1. NCBI lineage: Eukaryota > Fungi > Ascomycota > Dothideomycetes > Pleosporales > Parabambusicolaceae > Pseudomonodictys > Pseudomonodictys pantanalensis. The sequence continues at coordinate 31,171 of JAFHBV010000430.1, read as the reverse complement.
AGGAGTGGCTCCCTAGTGCCCGGACTGGGGTGGTCGGGTCCGACGGCCCATAGGGAGGCGAGCATAGCGTGCTGTTGTTTTTGCACGGCCGGGGCCGCGCGATAAGCAGACTGCGTATGGCGGTGAGCTTGGGCCATTCCAGATGCGTGCCATGATCCGCAGGTACAGGTGTGGTGGTTGGAAGCTTCGAGTAGCAAGTTGAGTGCGGAGCGGAAGTTGGAGTCGAGTGTGTTGAGTTGTAAGTGGACGAGTGGAGGACAAAATACAATATAATTCGAACCATCAAATGCGAGCAAGTTCGGGACCGAAAATTGAGTGAATATATCGGCTACATAATTTATCAAAAGGCAGGCGCTCCTGATCGGTCAAAGTACTTATTGATCTGGTTTTAGCGCAGCGCACGGTTTCGTCTTCGAATTCAATAAAGTCACCTCAAACGCTTAATCGATACAACGAATCTATCATGGATGAAGACTATTTTTGCTGCCAGAAGACTCCGTAGACAGAAAGGATACTTTGGATCTTTGCTGCATAATGTCGAACTCGCCTCAGTGACGACGAAGACATGGTATGGTACCTGACGCCAAAGATAACTCCGCTCAAGACATCCATTTCGCCTCGAATGCAACGGTCTATGCGACGCTCGAGGTGCGGAACCTCAATACGAAACCTCCCCTTGCAAAGCAGCCCCAAGTAGCCAGTATTATTCTTCACTACCTTCCATCCGCAGCTCTCCTGTCATCACGAGCTGACTCTTCATCCTCCTTACTGATACGCTTTGTATTGGTAGTCACCGGAAGCCGAAATTGATGCGTCATTCGTGTGACTGGATATGATTTTTCGATGACACTTTCAGAGTGTATACTGGACGATGATACAATGCAGCTGCCAAGTGACGAAGATATGCGTCTTTGATGCGCCAGTCGATTATATCCAGCGCGACCGAGTGTCGATCGAGGAAGTCGATACCGAGGGGCGTGAGAACGAGATCACCATAAAGATCGATCTTATCAAGAAGCTTAGGGCAGTAAGTGACTGTATCAAAGTGCTGTGAATTTACGGCCCAACGTGCAGCTGCGACAATCGCTTCGCACGTGGACAATAACTCCCCGAGTAATGGACGTGGAGGAGTGATGCCTATGAGCTCCTGAAGAGCGTGGTCCCAGTGCTGAGTGCAAGTACGTTGTTTGGGCGCGATTTGACCCAGCAGACACAGCGCGTGGTCGACCACCTTTGGAGTGACCAAGTGAGGGTGGTTCTTATAAGCGCGAAGAGGAGCCTTCCAAGATGGGTTTGTTGCGTAGAGCTTGTTAAGCTCTGCGTTAGCCTGCTGGCAGACGTCTACAATCTGGAGCAACGAGAGGCCCAGCTCGAACTCTTCGGGGGTTAGGATCAACAACACATTGTGATTATCTGCTGCCATTGTTCGAGGATGAGCCGGTGAAGCAAGGGAAGAACCATTGTCGTCACTGCTCGTTCGAGCCTGCTGTTGTGGCGTGCGAGGAGGGTGGGGACTGGTCGGATAGCGGGTCGTTGTGGAGCCCCGGGGTATCGAGGGGAGAACAAGTGCAGCGGCGTCTCCCTCGTCTGTAGATAATTTGCCTAAGCCAAGCGGCTGGGCACTACAGCGCCATACCTCGATGCGGGCAAAGCAATCTATCTAGTCGATCAACATGTTGCAAAGAGGCAAATTAGAAGTTGAGCATATCCTGTAGACTTGCTCCACGACCGATCATCTCATTGGAATAGCTCGCTAACTCGTACGGGGGGGTTTTCGCATAGCGGAGGTCTCCTCCTCTCCTGGAAGGTTGGCGATGTTGCCAACACCGGCTGTGGCTGCGAATATACAGTCTAGTATGTGTGTCAGGACTTGCGAACGATAAGAAGAGCTATATGAGCTGAGATAAGCTGCAAGGCACCTTCTTTGCTGGGGGCTTGATGAGAAGGCAGATCGGGTTGTATTTCGAGGCTCTGGGTGCCGGGTCGTCGGTTGTTGGTGAACACGAGAAGTTGTTTTGTCAGGTAAGGTCGAGAATACCCCTCTGATCTGTAGCAAATATTGTGGAGAGTAAATCGTTGTCAATAGATGTCTTGTCGCTTACGGTCGCTCGATAGCGGCGGGGAGGTGGAGCTGGAAAGGGGCCTTAGGGAAAACGGAAATTGTACAAGACCACCCTGGGGTATTTCGCCGCGAGTAGTCCAAAGCCTGTGGCTTCAGCGAGTTGGTAAAGGTGGGTAGTTAGTTCTAAGCTGAAAGTAAAGCGTCCAGACGGTTGTGGTGACGGTTGACATTGAACAGGGACGGTGTGTTGATATGTCACGTGTGTGGCTTGACGGATATATGAGTCTGGGGGGGAGGGGTCTTCGTGGCTAGCACGGTATCAAACACAAGATGATGGAACACAGTGGAAGGCTCAAACCCTGGACCTTGGGGAACGATCACCGAGCCACAGAGGCTTGGCAGGGTGGGTGGCATCGGGCCCTTGGTTGAGCAAGGCTGCAGCCGAGGACTAGGCGGCAGTCGCGCGCGATTACGTCATCGCGCGCACACATAAAATCTTGAGAGCCTCGAGCACTGAAGCCATCAACACTCAACAGCTTCGCCCGCAGGCTCATTGACGGATATATGAAGTCTCCGTTAGCTAGCTTCTTACAATCAACCTTCCGCCACCTCATCCCATCTCCCAACTATCGACCGACATGATGTGCAACTTTTGTACGGAAATACTGTACTTGTGCTTGTAAATGGCAGACAAGTCGCTCCAAATGTTTCGAATATTCGGCCAGGCTCCCTTTGAAGCCCCCTATACGGTGCCTCCGGCCATCTGTGGAGGAAAGGCGATGAAAAAGGGCAATTCCGTCCAGCAGTGCGAAAGGCTGCCACTATGCCAAATTTGGACGCACCCTCGAGGGGGCGTCGAAAAACGGTATAGCGTCAGAGCAGCACTATTTTTGACTAATACACGAGTGGTCGGGAACGCCACGCTCCATCTCCAAAGACCGTGGAGACTAATTTCGATCTATGTCTTCATTCATTACGGGGTTGTAAGCACCGTACGTCTCCAGCAGGTCGAGGCTGAGACTCAGCGACGTCTGCTCATCCATACTAAATCAGATATAGCTGTGGCTGCGGACGGTGTTTCATTCAGGATGATATAGAAGATTATGCTGCTGTCATATTTCGTAGACCTTCAGGATTAATAGATACTCATTTCGCCGCAAAGCAGCGGCGGAGCCTTCGACAACTCCCTGCGGTCGGCGACATATATCGTATGGTTCGGGTGTAAAAGGAAGCCTCCCATATCATCTAATGCCCTCTACGATGTCGTGAAACCTTGAGAATCCTCACATTGTTCCCCCTTCGTTTACATTGTGCCCGCACCATCACCACCCCCTCTCAACCGCGCTCCTATTGGCCGAAAGCACCACCGAGAAACAACATTGCCGCCAAGCGCGCTCACACTATTGCTCCTTCGGTCTAAATACGTGAGTGCAATGGCCTGCCCCATCGGTCGCGTTGCCCTCGAAGCGCTCCGCCCTCTCTGGACCGGCACTCACCACCCAACGCACTCCACCCACACCCCTTCGACCTTCGTTCAACACCGCGGTGAGCCTCCCGCATGGTAACGACCCCGCTCCCACCTCCTCCTGACGGTGTTGACCGCGAGCCTCCTCTAAATCAACTCATTGGAGCGCCACCTATCGTCACCATGTCGGCTTCGCCGCAGTTACAGGCTCTTCAGCTGGCTGTGGAAGCGGCGCCGACTTTGTTTGGGCCGACGGTCAAGAAAATCATGCACCGCGAGCTTACCAAGGCTATGAACATCACGGATGGCAAGGGACCTGCTCCTCGCATGCGGTCATATCCGGACCTGGAATTGGTTCATGGGCCCACTATTCCCAAGCAAGGCTCCACCTTCTGGATCGATCCAGCGACGGGAGTAGTGACGGTGCTTGGTGATGGTAAGCAATGCTCGTTAGCATTTGTATGAGACACTTCAATGGTCATTGACATATTCTCAGACGATCATCCTCCTCGCAGCCAGAATGCGCCTTGCTCTTACAAGGATATAGCCGAGCAGGCCTTCATCAGTAAGCAAACATATACCTCTCGGTACATTTTAGGACGTCACTGACCACGGTATCAGAGCAGCAAGCGCAGATCCTCGAACTTCTAGCACGTCAACAAGGTCGAGAGCCTCAAAACTGTGGGGATTTCTTGAACGGTAAGTCCCCTTCAGCACCCGTCTGCAACTCTTTCTAATATATCCTACAGATGGAGTTCAGCCATCTAGCCATGGCTTCCCAGCGATCTCTCCCCCTGTTAGTAGCGGTTTCATGTTCGACCCAGCCAGCGAGGAGCAGCTGAATGACTTCCCAATGATGGATATTCCACAAGATGGTAAGCCGCTCTTCCTCTCTAGCATTGCTCCAATAACTGACTGTTCTTGAAGTAGATATGGGCCAAACGACGAGCGGTCGCGTTTATGACCCTTCTCTATTCATCATGAAGACTCCTGGTAGTCCTGCTCACAAGAACGGTCATGGCCCACAGCCTGCTCTGCACCCGGTGATCAACGGTCTCGACACTCGTAAGACTTTAGATGCCCAACTAACTAGCTCTTGCTGACTCTATTGCAGGCGCATCACCAGGGACCAGTGGTATCTTCGATCAGCAGCAGTCTCACAAGAGCGCCGTATACCACCAAGGCGATAACTTCGATGCATTTGCACAGCTCAGCTCTGGCTACCACCCATTCGACTTCGACGACTTCGCAGCCGACCACAACACAGACATGGATCTGCAGTACACCGACATTGATCCATCCTTGGGCGCGAGTTTCGCTGACAACATCCCGGACTCGATTCTTGACACACCACTCCAGTACCTAGGCCCCATGACCTTCGAGCTCAACGACGAGGAGTTAGCTCGTCAGAAGGCATCGGGTCCTGCAGGCGCTCGGTTTCTGTACAGTGCGGCCGGGACCTCTACGCCGACCGGTGCGCAAGCCCCCGGCAAGGCAAGCGGTGCACAAGCAAAGCGTGGTCGACTCCCTGGTCGACCCCCGGGCTCTAAGAATAGCAAGGCTCGAGCTGATAAGGGGAAACCCAGGGCCAGTAAGATCACCAACCCGCTAGAGACTTCAGCCAAAGTCAGCAAGCCGCTAGTCAAGCCGGCAGCAGAGCCGCGCAAGAAGGCTGTCGTCAAGGCTCCGGTGGTTGTTCGCAATCTCTGCAAGGTGGACAAGCAGCCTCTCCCCGACCAGGTCCCACAGTCGCTCACGCTCGATTTCCTGCGGAGCTACTACCATGGCTTGGCCGTAGCTCAGCGGGAAGTGGCAACCATCATCGCCTTCTCAATGCACTTTCGTGACGAGACCTGGCGTCAGGCGGACGAGCGTGCTGCTCAGTTGCTATTCTTCTTCTTCGATCAGTTCACGGCAACACTCTACTATGAGTGGCTTGTTGTCTTCCAGTTGTTGCCCGGGTACTTGAAAATCGCGCCTGAGCCGGTCAAGACATGCTACGATTTAGCGATCCAGCTAGGCCTCGACAACGCGCCTCGCATGACGGATAACTTAGGAACGCAGGCGTTGTCCTTCAATGAGTCGACCAAGCTGTGGTATGATCAGTCTCTTCTTGACCCCAAGGCGTCGCTGGTTTTCGTCGACTGGGAATCTTTTTTAGGGGAGCAGTGCCCGGATCTAGGGAATAGCGATCTTCCCCCGGGCACTAAGAAGCGTGTTGGTCGCCCCAAGGAACCCGTTCCTGCTGATGCTCCCCGCAACCCAACGAAAGCTGGAGTGAAGTATTGGCTTTGGTCTGAAGGTCATTTTCGAGCCTCTCTGGAGATTCATGGCATGGGAATCGACAAGATGCCAAATCACGCTTTCAATGAGGAAAAGCATGAGCTGAAATCCCGCTGCACCGCCAGCGCCGTCGACATTAGGCTCTGCAAGCTGGATGTCAGCGCCGAGGAGCTCTTGACCTTCTTCCCGCTGCACCACAGCTGGCGCGCGATCAATGCACGCCTTCACGATCACGGCTGGATGGCTGCTCGCATGGTCGAGTTCATCGCGAGGAGCCGAGGATTGAAGCTTGAGAACAGCATCAGCCGCACAGCCATTCAGCACTCGTTCAGCAAGACTGAACAATGGAAGAAGGGCATCACCAAGTTGCAGCTCGGACAGGGTGGTACGCCGACGAAACCTGCCTACGTCGCTTCTTTGAGTGCAACCGACTTCCTTGAGGATAGGAATCTCACCGGCCACGATCGTCACCTCATTGACTACTACCTGGTAGATCTGGCGGAGGGTGTTGTCCGTTTTCCTGAAGGTCGTGGTGCCCAGAGCCTCACTATTGCTGTCTTGCACGCCAAGAAACACAAGCACAACGGTGTGAAGCTTAGCGAGGTCCACGAATATGTGAAGAAGCATGGCCTGTACCCGAAGCCTGAGGAAATAATGACCAACGATGTGGAGACCGAAGATCGCGAGTCCAACAAGCGCGCTGGAGATGTGCCTAGGGCGTATTATCATAAAATGTTCGGCCACGGTCCACGTTGAAGCGGCGGACGCACTGCGGTGGAGCCGGTAACGTGTTGGAATTTGAAGAGATGGCAGGATAGCAAATATACTGCCCCAAGGATAACTGGTCGTAAACATGTCGCGTTTCCAGCGGCCAACGAACAATGGGTGGGAATCAAAAGTGCAGCTTCTAGGTAACAAGCTGTCTTTAGCAAGTCATCAATGGAATATAACGGTCGCATAATCTCATGTCAATGTTCGTGACCTGCTCTCCAACGCTTACCCTTTAGGTTTAAAGTCAGTGCTGTTTCTGGCTTCTTTGGTGAATGATTTGCAAATGCCATATGATCATCTGTTATGCAACGACGAAAGGAGGGACCGAGTTCGGCGTCGAAAATTGAAAGTGAGCCTAATGTGATGCAAGGCTGATCCAGGGGAAGAACACAATAGTCCCGGAGTCGTAGCCTCCTTGAGGTCGATGAGCAAAGTACTCATAGGAAGTAGCATAATTCCACCTTTTGGTAGCTTATACTCGTCCACAATGATGGGAACCAGAGGTGAACCACTGCTCAAACCAAGAAATCGACTTGATCTTGACAAGAACGGGTCCTAAGTCAATGAAAAGGCGCGAATCAACTCTCACGCGCCAGGTTCAGCGACAGAGTACCACTTCTTCCGAATCAGGCACGTGGGAGACACGCGAGAGGCCTGTGCTTGATCTCTTGGAGTGAACGCGTGATCAAAGCCTAAAGTCGCGTCGAAGAGCCCTCTCTTGCCGCACCACACCACCCCGCGCTCTCTTCGAATCACCCAACCCTTTTCGGCCCCAGCCGAACAAAAAATAGAGTCGCAAAACAGCGACTGAAGCACTCGATCGACGACGTCATGGATCGGGCTCCTGGAGACGACTGCCAATCTTTTGGGCTGGATCGCATGGTCAAGGAGGAGCCTGAAGTTGATAATCAAGGCCATCAGCAATTACGTATATCTTCAGAAGTCCTTCTAAAATCTGGTGAGCTGTACTAACATGCCCCATAGATCCTCTGGAAGTCGGCCATGCCACAGACCACGTTCGCGCGATCAAGATAGACGCTGATACCGATGGCCTAGGTGGAAAACAACGTCGTAAGTTCGAAAAGCCTTGAGGATACGAAGGGCCGCGCTGATGTTCATGATAGAGCATACGGCGAGTGTACCAGGAGCAGATGCACCCCTCGACCTGGGCGCTGGCGACGATATGTTCGACATGGATCCTGCGACGCCGCACCAACAATACGGACGGCCGAACATGATTGACGCCCTTGAATCGCCCTTGCGGCAGGGCTCACCAAGCACTGTATATCGATGGTTGGAAGGACACCAGGAGTATGAAGACGGCGCGGTGACGATGCCGTCCGACAACACAGGTACGATGCCGCGAGTAGGCCATCTATTGACGACAGGTCGACCGGATTCTAGTGCTTCGTATGGTTTCGGTGGCGAAGCAGATGATGATCAGGGCCAGGCCGGACACCATGTAGGTTCAAAGCGACAAGGCGCGCTCAGTGGCTTGTTCGATACCGACGAATGCTCCCAGCTTCGACGAACTTTATCTGGTTCCAGTGACCAGGATACGGCTATTCAGCAAGAGGACAAGGCCGTAGCAATCGACCAAGGACATGAGACGTTTGCCGGCGGTGCCTGGGACGAAGCTGACGACGCGGCTTTGCGGCACAGCGTCCAGTACCTGAGCCGAGATATCACCCCAACTGACTTGAGGGTCTTCTCTGGCCAGCCGCTTCCTGATTACTGGCCTGTGTGGTACCGGCGCGCGTTCATCGCGAGATCTTTGGCCAACCTTGACACCCAATTGCCGGACGGACCATGGCGGCAGAAGCCTCGCTTCTACTTTGACGTCACTGCGGACCATGAGATGAACGGAATTCACCCACAGATCGACGCTCTCTTTGGGACTCACGCTGCCGCGGGCCTAGTTATACCGGGAGATGGAGATGATGCTGGTGAACATGAGGCTCGGGCAGGTACAGATTCAAAGGATGATAATAAGTGCATCAAGTTATTGTGCCGTCCGCCACCGGGAGAGCTGCGAATGTTCATGCTCAAAGCAGACAAGATACCCCCACAAGAAGTGATTAACAGGCCGGAACACCTCGCATATAGCTGGTGCCCTCCAGAGAGCATCAACTTGAAGCTCCTGAGCGGCATTCCGCTTCTGGCCATGGAGATGATCACATTCTTTCCGCGTCACGGACGTTGTTACATTATGCGCCTCGTTAACGGAGGCTGGGGAGCCCGCCAGGTTGTCCAAGCCATGGTAAGTGAATCAAATCCAGTCTGGGCCGGTATGTGTAGCTAACTCTGACAGTGGCAAGCGAGGGAAATTCGCATCGTGGATGAGAATATGCATAGTAGGATCAGCAAGTACGCTCTCTCCAAGCGCGACAAGACCAAGCAAGGCAAAGACGCTGAAGTTCGAACTCCATTTGCGGACCTCACAGTCCAATCATGGGATAAACCTCGCGCCAAGCTACGCAGCTGGCACGATGACATGATCGATTATTTTGTCAAGGACTTGGCGACAGGTGTACGTCGGGAAAACTTCCCGCAAGGCGCCGACAAAGGTCCTCTGACCTACGCCATCGAAGCGGTACTTGATCGATCAGAGTATGAGTACCTTATGCTGAGCGATCTCGCGTGGTTCATCGAGGCAAAGGGCTTCCTCAAGCACGTGCCACCCATGGATCCACATTCAGACGTCGAAGCCTTCCGCCGTCATGGGGAGGCGCTGTTTGGGTATGGTGTGGAGGGACCGCGAAGGCATAGGCGCAGGACGAAGAAAGCAGTCAAGGCGGAATCGCAGTCGGAGTCAGACTTTGACGTGGACGCGTACACGGATGTAGAGAAGGAAGAGGGGTCGTGCGATGTCTTTGAATGACGCCCTCTGGGCACCCGGTAACCTGTCGCTCTCTCCTGGCCGTCGCTATACTTGACGTTGGTGGCTATGGATGGTTCGAGGATCCCTGACCGAGGATAACGCCGCCCGAAGCTATGAGTATGGGCGAGAATGATGAACGGGTTTCATGACTGGATAATGCGCGGATGTACGCTTTCGATCCCTAGCATAACAATGTATCAGTGCATCTCCTCTGGGCGAATGAGTGTGTTGGGACAGTATGTAAACAACAGCTAACAGATGGCAAAAAGTGATGTACCGTCGTGCGATCAGAGCGAATTGCCGCAAAATCATATCTGGGCTGACCGTAAGCAAGACATGCCGAGCGGCGAGTCCAAACGCGTTACTAAGCCGCCTTCTCGTTGAGACCTAAGCTTTGCTCAAGAAGTAGGTCGCCCTGTAGTGATTCAACAGCCGCGTACGGGTGTGCCATGTGGCCGCATGGCTGCTCCGGGCTGCTCACGGGTATGACGCGGAGGGTACCATCATCTCAGCAACAAATTCCATGAGTGACAAAATCGGTACCGTTAGTTCGAGATAGGTTCTGCAGTCAAGTTATTGGGAAGCGGTCCTTGAAGAGAGATTTGATCAACGAGGCGGACGTCGAATCTGAAAACACGCCAAGGGCACGGATGCTTGGCAAAAGCTTCATCTTCAAATTCATGGCGGAATCGGAATTATTGCTCGATCTCCGCCCATATCTCTATCTGCAATATGACTCTCTAAGTTCCGGCTCCACAAGCTTAGAAGCGAATCATAACTTTGCCCCCATCAGGTAGAGGCCAGACGGTGGGCAGCACGTGATTGCGTGATATTAGTAAGTCGTCAGCACGTTACACAATACCCCAAAGGTCGCCACCTCTATGCTCAAGCCTCAGCCTCCGAACACAGCATCACGCATCAATCCGCCTTATGCCACAAGCATACCTCGCGCAGTGGGCACTCATGCAATGAACGCTCAATCGGACCATTCTCTCTTGAAGCTCGCATCGATGGAATGCATCATCTTTCCTCACCGCGCATATTTAGCCAATGGCTCTCCGCTCGGTTATCCTAGGCATCCCGACTCGTCTGCTATTGCTTCTTATAGCTTTCTATCAGGCGATATGCGCGGAATCTGCCTTCTTCTCAAAAAGCTGACTGGCGGACCTGGGCTTTTGTGACACATTCCGATGCGTGCCAAGCCTGTCAACCAAGCCGGAAGACTGGTACAGTGTGAACCCTGATGGAACTGGGGCCCCTTTTTGAAAGATAATGTTGCGATTTTGACCCGTGCACGCGTCCTGTAAGCGCTGAAGACCTCACTTTCTGCATACTCAAGTTTACATTTTAAGGCCCTTTTACACGGCCGCACACTTCTGTCACATCCTCCTTCTTGCTCTAATGATCCAGCATCGCAACAAAAGAAACACCTAAGATGCCTCTGAGCTCCATTCTATCAAGAGATATGCTAATATCAATAAAGGCCAAATCACCATCTCTGACACGCCATTCCCCGGTTCTCTTTTCTTGTTGAATTTCACTCATCTTCTTCTCTATCTCGTTTCCTTTTATTGCTATTTTTCTCAGAGCAGAGCATTGCAGAGCATAGGAGCATACTAACTAAGTTCAACTCTTTGAGGTGCTAACATGCATAGCCTTCATCCAACGACACATCTTCAGGAACCCCGAGCCCCACGTCCGATGACAACAAAACGCTTTCCACTCTCCTATCTGATACGCCAACCTCCTCATGTCCGGCTAAAGCTACCGTGTTCATCACACGGGCCGCGAACACAGTATGGCCCTCGCCCCGTCTCAGAAATCTTCGCTAATGTTCCAGTCCACCCTGACTCTGCCCGCAGAGACACCATAACTGCCCTCATGACAGCTCAGAACACCGTAGGTCTTTTCCCACCCTTCTGGATTCTTCGACTGATGGATGCGGTCCACCATAACCTTGCCCGCAGAAACGCGTGTGACGACACTGGTGCAGACTCAAAATGCAGTAAGCCTACGCAGCCCTCCTCAGAAACGAAGACTGATTCTCTAGTCCACGCCTCTGGTCACTATCACCGAGCGATTGAATATCACAGCGCCAGCACAAGTCTCCACATCAATCGTGGTATCCACCCTCACGCCGGACGCCAGTACAATTTTCCGGACGATCTCCGAGCCCGGCCAAAATTATACTACAACGAGCATATCCCGGACGACACTCCCTCTGGCTGGCATCAACCAGACGATCTACGAATCAGGTGCAAACTTTACAAGTACCTCATACGTCACCCAAGCTTCTATTATCTACGTCTCTTTGCCGGGCAATACCTCGACAATTACGACTACCCAATTTTTGCCTGGAAGCAACGTCACCCGGACCTCTTACTACACATTGCCTCCGGAAACAAGCTATATCCCTAGAAATACATCGACAGTGACAATCACGTCAAGTCTGCTCCAAAACGCGTCCAGTCTGCATGATGTCATCACGACCACAATCTACGAGCGATCCAACTTCACATCTACGGCTTTGATCACGGCATCGGACGCCTCCAGTTGTTCAGCTTCATCAAATGGAACAATCAGAACAGTGACAGCTCCTGCATCAACCCTCATCTCTACGATCTATGAAGTCGCTAATCATACTTCGATTTCGACCCAACCAGCTTCAGGATGCTCTGTTGTAGCACCAAATACAACAACTAGCACACTCACAGTCACGCGAGATGGCCCAATCTACTACAATACTAGCACGCTTACTTCCACTATTTTCCGTACGGCTCTAAGTGTTGAGACGCCAAACGCGACGACGATCACATTCACTTCAAGCTGCCCAGCCGCGCCGAACGCGACGATGCTCACGGTGAGCCAGACGACAACGGTGAGTTTTACCGAATGCGGCGTCTGACCCGTCTAAGCTCCTGCATGAATTCGTTACATTGACTACAGTCTCGTATCTCAATAGTACTAGTACGAGCATGCTGACTCTTTATCGCACTGCACTACAAAATGCGGTAAGTTTGTGCCTCCGAACTTATTTTTGGATACCCAGGCGTCCATACTGTTCCCCCACCTCGACCAAAGGCTGCAAGCAACGAAAGCGCTGTAAGCACGTGACATGGATACTACCTCGTTCGCCTTTCCTGCTACCTTGAACTGCTGCGCCTTAGGCTTGGACATTCTCTTCGTTCGCACCAGGCCGGAAGGAGAGGCGTAATTAGCTGACTCAATAGTCTACAACCACGATTAGCGCACCGGCGCGTATGACAACAGTCTCAACCACATTTTACGAGACTGGGATTTAATTATACAGCTGTCGAAACCTCCACCATCTCTATATTCGTCCCTGTGACTCGAGAAATCACAAGGCACTTTTGAACGAACATCCATACACAGCTGCGAGCTAATATCAATCAGCAGGAACCAGACAATCGAACCTATCACGATCACGAGTACCAGAAATGGAAGCACCGTCCTAATTACAACCGCCGCTACAGAGTTAAGTCCCGTATATACTACCATCTATGTACCCACTTTGCACAATCAGTCCGTCCCCTATACTATAACAGAGATAGGTCCAGCGGTGACGCAAACTTCGTACGCAACTATGTAGGGACCTATCTTTCCTTCCTCCCTTATTGGCTCCATGCCTTAAAGCTAACCCATTCCGCAGAACGGAGACAGTTCTCGCTTTCCGCAATATCACACAGCCCTTCAGGAGGTGGGATCGGCCAGCATAGAGTGGAAGCTTGATCTAAAAGCAGCAGCACCGTATACGAGACAGCTCTATCAGCCAGGACGGCCTACGTCAATCAAACTAAAACGTCTTATAAGACCATGTGAGTGCATAATCTTGGCTCTCAACCTGCTTTTGACCCTTTGCTCTTCCTTTCCCGCTTCTTGGTCATCAGTCTCTGATTTTTTCACACAGAACCGAAACCGCTCTAGCGACTCGCAATGGCACTCTTACCACGTAGGACTGCCAAAGTTCAGTGACGAGGTCCAAGCTGATTCTTCTAGGACTATATACGAAACAGTCGCTTCACTGACAACGGCATTTGTCAATGTCTCAATTCTCTCAGTGACTACGACGACTCAATATGCCAATTTGTCCATACCGTACACTTCGGTGACAACAGAGACGGCGCTTTCCATAGTGGTTTCTTATCTGAACATCACTCAGCCGCTCAGCATTGAGCCGGCGACCATGTGGACTTTTCTAATGCTACGTGTCACGAAGTAATCGCTGATATCAATAGCACTCTGACCGCCTACGTGAATGCTACTCAACCGCTCACCGTCGAACCGTCTACCACGTGGGCTTCCCAATCCTACATCCCATGAAGAACTTCCTGACATCGACAGTACTCTCACTTCTTTCGTAAACATTATAGGACCGGGTTCGACTATGTGGGTATATCCCGACCTCCTTAAGAGTTTGGCTCGCTGACTTCCTTAGTACTGAATACGAGCCTACCACAATTTTACGGTACTGTCTTCCTCTCACCCGTTTTTCTTGAGACTGCGAACCTGCTCTTACTCGGCTACTCCGAACTCTCTTCCTCAAAATAGCTACATGTTTCATATCCGGATATGAGCATTAAAACTAACAGATCGCAGCACCGTCCCCGGTAACGCTTCGACGAGTTATATGACGCAAAGCTCAGAAGTGGTCACTTTGCTGTATACTACCAGCATCTATGGCGCTCCGTATACTATTACGGAACCGGTGACTCTCAATCAGAGCATCTATAGTACCTTGTAAGCACTAGAGCTTTGCAGATAGTGAGTCCGCACTGATGGAACCTTTTAGGACTATATATGAGCCTACAACTGTGCCTGCAAGCTGAGTCATCCGATAGCACTGGCGGACGCGCGCTGATTCCTGCGCAGTACAATTACACAGATCTCTGTGTTAACGGCAAATTACACTTCTCTTCTGAGTGACTCGGTGTACACGACGTAATTGTCTTGCTCTTCCAGGAAGAATAGAGGATCTAATGTGATGCAGGACTGTGTCGGACGTCAGCACATATACAAAGCTTGAGCCTACCACAATCACACAGACCTCCATAGTGAGTGCAAACTACACTGCTCTCTTAAGTGGTTCGGTATACACTACGTGAGTGTTTCGCTTTCCCATAAAGAATTAAAAATCTAATGCAAGGCAGAACGGTGTCGGAAATCAGCGCAGGGACCACTACTGTCGTTGAGCAGCTCACAATCACGCCAGAGACGACAACTGGTAAGTGCTTAGTGCGTCTTATCTTCGCTTTGTTTTTGCTGACTCGGTGGGAAGAATTTGTGACCACAACAGCCGACCCGATAACCATTTCTGCCATCACTACTGGTAAGTTTGTGCTGAAAAGAAATGAGCTGTGTAGCAGACGGGGTTGCCTCTCAAGATGACGGGAAGTCGAGTCCCGACCTTTAGGAGATCCGTTCCTTAGAAACCCCGGCTCGTGAAAGACCCCCTCTTAATGTTACACGCGGCCCTAGTCCTATCTTGCCTCCTCGTATGCATGCTAATTTGATATTCCGAGACTGAGAGAATTACGGTTTCTTCTTTCGTCACAGGTAGTTTGCAAGCATCTTCATAAAAGTTAGATACTTATTTGCACTAGAAACGACGATTCCGACTCCGCCTCCGCAGACCATTACCCAGACAGTCAATCCAACCATCACAGAAGTATTTTCTTCTTTCACTCCCCTGATATGCAATTTGCTAAGATAGCAAGACGTCTACGATCGGATTATCGACGAGCACATCTACAACGACAATTTCGTTTACTACGACGTCCGTTTCCGTCTCCCCTACGACTCTCGTAAGCACGAGCATCAGCACCTCGCGGATTACGACGGCAAGTAACTCCAGGCCACCCTCATGTCTATCGCTAACTGGTGGTGCTTCCTCTAGTATTTGTCTCGTTCGTTTACAGAGACTGAAACACAAGTATGCTCTATCTATTCATTTGACTAAGTAGCTGCTAAAAGATTGACCAGTTTGCTACCTCTTTCATTGCAGCCTCAACTGTGGTCAAAACGCTTTCGACGATCCTGACAGAGAGCTCTTTCGTTTCAACCACACTGACTCTTAGATCTACCAGTACTGCCATTCAGTCCACAACCCTCACAGCGTCAGTAACTGAGTATCGCACCTCCACTATCACAACATTCATACCGCAAACTGTGAGTCCATGCAACTCCTTAAGTTTCAAATATGGGTCGCTAATTCCTTTTCTTTCCAGACCATCGTACGAACCAGTACTTTACTAGACACTACGGTACTGTCGGATATAACTACTTTCACTGTCCGTCTATCTTTCACAGAACCTGCCGTTACGGCAACATCCACAGTTGCGCTATCAACCGTAATCCGGACTATTTCAGTTCCCACCACGGTTACGAGCGTCTCCACCTTCAGTTTGACAATCAACAAAGGCGCTTTCACAACCACAGTGATGCAGATCGTCACCACCACTCCTGCAGCGCAAGCGCAAGCTAAAGCCAAAGCTGGCAGGCCGCAGGGGAAGAATGCCGGGCAATCTGTGAGTGAAGCGCAAGGAAGACCACAAGAGGAGGCGGAGGATGCGTCGAACTGGAACATGAATCCGAATCCGGCTGTTGAAATTGCGGAAAAGCACAAACAGGAGCAGGCGGAGTACGAGAAAGATCAGAGGGCAAAGAAGGCGCAGGCAGCTCAAGCTAGAGGCTCGAGGAGTGGATGGGCAAGAGGATGGTTTTGAGGTACAGGCCGGAGAGATTTAATGTCCGAAGGGGCCGTTGATCTCCTTGAGATGTACTGTTAAGTTTAGTATGAATTTTGGAAGTGTCACTCTTTTGGCAAACACTATTTCCTGCTATACCTCGCCGCTGCAGAAGATACGCTGACTTGATAGCCCCGTGTTTCGGGGTGGAGTTGGGACTTCGACCTCACAAAGTTGGATAGATTACCTGGACCTGCGGAAAATCACAAGCTCAATAAATATCAAACTCCACAGTCTCCCGCCCATCCTGCATAGCCTCCCCATCCATGATGCCATGTACATAAGCCTGGCCGAGAAGCACATACCCTTCTCCCTCCTTCCTCTTCCGTAAGACATGTGGAGTCCTCGCTCCATGGAAGATGCACACCGCATCACCAGTGTCCAAGTTTTCAGGCCCAATGCCAATGTACCCCTGCTCCGTCATGAATAGCTTCATCGGTGTCACAGCAACCATGTTCAAGAGATACATATTCGCCGGTCGCGATAGCTCCCTATGCCAGCTAATAGTACGACCATTCAGTTCTACTCCCGACATCCCAGAGTATAAACAGGCTTCAGTATCCTTAAAGTGCGGGAGTAGTTGATCGTAAGCCACGGAACTTGGCTGGGTCGCTCGCCGGGCTCTCAATAACTCGTCGTGTTGTTCTTGTTGTTCTTGTTGTGGAGATCGATGTCGTCCTTGCAGATCGTAAAGCGGGACTATCGCGACCTCTTGGTCGATGATGGGAAGCCGCCAAGGTATCTCGTTGAGTTGCGTATCCGTGTAAACTTGTGGCATAATTTTTGAAGACTCGGAACATAGCATGGAAACGTCTCTGAACAGTCGCCCACACAAATCGGGATAGACAACGAACTTCCTTGGTGCCATAGTTACAACGCCCACACGGATCCCCTTAAGTCGCATGCAATGAATGTTGTCGGTTCTCGAAAATGTGGCTTCCACACTTGTGTTGCCTGAAGCGCGAAACAAGCTGTTGCCCACGGACCGAAGGTCGCCACCGGTCGACGAATCGAATACCATACTCGGGCGAGCAATACTCCCTGTGAAGTCCACGGCCCACGAGGGAAGCTTTTGCCTATCCAAGCGGGCAGGTTTGTCAATCGCCTGTCGCATTGTCTTCGAGTCTTCCATTTGGTGGCCAATGAAGGCTAGGAAGTCTAGGTTCCCTGAAGAGATTATCTGCTTCGCTGCATCTATAAATACTTCGTGGGTTTCCTGGCCGTAGTCAACAGTGAGACCGAAGTTGTTGCCGGTGGTGTCCAATCCCGTAAACGCGAATATTCTGTCCCGGTCATCTGTGGCATCGACGAGATGCGACCCTTCTTTAACGTAGGTCTTGCAGATAATGTCGAGCAAAGTGGGTTGCGGTGCACCCTTTCGCAGATTTCGATATCTCTGAAAATGATAGACCCATGGGATGCTAGTCATGAGCCCGGAGAAACACCCTGCGTACGCTTCCAAGGCATTATTGGCTATAGAAGCCGTGTGAGATGTACAAAGTACCGCGACGAAACGATGCAACGCCTCAGAATCAACTTTTCGAAGTCCTATTTGGAAAAAGCATGTTGAAGCAAGGACGTATTCTTGAATGACCCATACCCGATACCACCAATCTCGAGAGACCAGGTTGGTCATGAAAGCGGACATGAATTCTGATGGGGTCGCCGAAGCGGGAGAGGACCCTGCAAGTGACTTCAAAATGTGTTCGATGAATACCATTGGCTTGGCGAATCTGAGTCGCGATATATACTCTCTCATGCCGACATCTTTTGCAGCGCACAAATTATTGAACTTCCAGATGACGTCAATAACAAGGTTGGCCTGCTTCATCGAAGGTCCGAGCCATATCATAACACTAGTAGCATTAGAGTAGATTGCACGCATCCTTGGTACTTGGTGGTTCTTCTCTTGGGTATTCTGCTGGTCGATGCAAATTGCATCTCTGAGTGTATTCAGCATGGGTCGGCCAACAAAAGAAAACGGAAAGCCGAGGGCAGACTCACATCCAAATCGCCGGTGCGATGTCCTGGAATTGCATGTGCTGCAAAGCACTGTACAGGTTCGGCGTGATTGAAAACGTTGAACCTCCGATGATGATGGTTTTCATATCGGCTTCAGTGGCCGGTTTTCCCCACACATACGACAAGGCCGTATACGAAGGCTTGTCATCGAGTGAAACCGTCTCGAGCTCAAACTCGAGTGACAGGTCAGGTATAACTACGTCATCTCGCCGACCATGTTCTTGGGCTGCAATAGCACTCTTCCGTGTGGGTGCGTTTTGTACGTCACATCCGACGTCGTCGTGGACCTTCTCCCGAGACTCGGAAGGGCTCAACCCATCTCCCGCACGATTCCAGCGTGCCAGATCTTCAGCTTTCACGAGCGGGCGGAGTAGACGGATCTGGTTCCTGGAAGGATCAAGAGATTGGTATTGAAATGCCATGTCGTCGAAGACCGGATGCCGTCTGAATGAGACACCGCCACCGCCGTGACCGCCGGCAAGCGCTAACAGTTTGTTGAAAGCTGGCTGAGGAGCTGGTTGGAAGTATAAATCGCTTAGAGGTACTCGAGGGCAATAGGGAGGTTGTACAGTCCAGAGAGATTGCGTTAGGCCGTTTGAAAAGAATCTAAATCAAAGATCGAAGCCTGGCGCTTACGGCTCGATCAGGCTGAGAAGCAACCAGAGAGAGCGGTCGTCTCATGAATGTGGCTGGGGAAGCACCTGTGGCTGGTGGCGCAGCTATGATGACTAATATATGCCCCACATTTTGAGCACTAAACGCTGTCTCGCAGAATATCCTTCACGCATAAGATTGACTGCTCGCGAATCAATTCGATCGTGAGCTGCCGACAGTCTCGAATAAGCGTAGGGGCCGAGGGGTTGTAGGCACCTACCATCAACCCTGGTTCCTAGCCTTGCATCGCGGATTTTATGCCCCAAATCTCTACTTTTTGATATCACTTCTCTTCACAGTCGGTAATTACGAAAATGGAAATCCTGTATCGCACGCATGCCACTACACTTGACGTCCATTCGCCTTGACTACACTCTAGAGGAGCTATTACCGCCGCATAGGCTTCAGCGTCCCACTACCTTCAGCTCAATTGCTCTCAGAGGCGGAAATACCACCATCGCGAAACCACATCCCACCCACATCCCTACATCCGCACCTGTATCTCCGACCAGTTTTGCCAGCGGCCCTACAAACCAAACCTGATACATACCCAACACTGCGCCCACCCATCCGATACAAAAGCCAGCCAGCGCCGCCATTCCAACAGGCAACCCCTTTCTATCCTCCCACGCATCCCATTCAAACCCAACGCCACGCCACCACCGGAACAAAACATGTTCCTCGGCGACGATGCACACCATAATCATTAGCCAATACCCCATAAGCGCGAGTACATTCTGAAACACGACGAACAGCTCATTGCGCCCCGCCAGCGCGCATACAAGTGAAATCACGACCAGAACGATGACCCACACCCACCGCGGCACAACCTTGGCGTACCGCCCTAGCATCTGGCATCCTAGCGCTGCGGAGTAGATTCCCGGAACGCTGTTAGCGATGAGACCCAGCGCCGTGATGACGGCGCAGAAAGAACCAAAGGAACCTAGGGGTGCAAATCCAGAGGTTATCAGTGCGCCGGAAGATGTTGTATATGCGTCTGACCAGAGGGTGTGTGTGGGTATGCCGGACGCGAGGCCGATGCCGAGGAGGTATACAAGGCAGAAAGAAAGCGTCAGGCCGGTGTAGGTGAGGAGGAAGGTTTTGACTTTTGACGTGTGCGTGGGGTAGTAAACGAAGAAGTCAGATGCGGCAGCGGACCACGAGTTTGGTGCGTAGAAGCAGAGTGACAGGAAAGAGAGGCGGTTTGCGTTGATTTGCGTAGAGCTGCCTATGGAGGAGAGGGCGGAGTCAAAGTAGGGTCCTGCGCTGCCGATCAGGATGCAGAGAATGAGGAGTTGGGGGAGTGCGGCGTAGCTGGGAGAATGTCAATGCATGGATTAAAAGATATGGTACATGGGTGGATTAGGTGAGTACGCACCGTTCAAAGACGTGAAAGATTTTCATCCCAAAGATGGTGATACCCAGTATCGCAAGTTCAACCACCACGATACCCACGACTATGCTCATGGAGCCGCCACTGACAGCTGATAGTATCTGTCCGCCTATGATGCAGCTGATGGTGACATAGCCCTCCATCAGTACGATATTCAAGAGCGCGCAAATCTTCGAGGGATAGTATCCCATGAAGAATCGCGCAACGACCTACTCGCGGCATGCATCAGAATTTTGACCAGCCACGTAATTTGTCTAACTTTACAAATGTTCAGACATGGAACAGACTCACCATAGTACGACACCCACTCTGTGCTCCCCAAATACTCATATACGCTGTGCTGGCTGCACCCAGTACAGTGCCAAACACAGCGCACATGGCGGAGTCGAGGAACCCGAGGTTGAAAACTAATGGACCGAACAATCCAATAGTCAGGTTATTGACGGTGATATTTGCGCTGAACCAGAGGATCGCTATCTGCAGGTATGCAGAGCGGGAGCGGGCATTGCGCTCATCTGGCGGTACGCGCGCGATGCCGCGGGCTTCGAAGTTGGAGAGGGATTCGATGCGCGCATTCCATTTTTTCAAAAGTCCCAAAGTTCCATGTGATGTTCCAGAAGGATGCGGT
Source organism: Pseudomonodictys pantanalensis (assembly GCA_019022785.1). Taxonomy (NCBI): domain Eukaryota; kingdom Fungi; phylum Ascomycota; class Dothideomycetes; order Pleosporales; family Parabambusicolaceae; genus Pseudomonodictys; species Pseudomonodictys pantanalensis. Next base: position 10,248 of record JAFHBV010000430.1, on the reverse strand, counting down.
GGGGTTGCTGAAAGAGAGTTTGAGGGGGATATCCGTATCGCTGCGTCTTTTTCGGGGTCGGTGGTGTGCGCTGGATGTGTGTCGAGTGGAGCGCTTGGGGAGTACATGGTGGAGGGTCTGGCTTCTGGGTTGAAGATACCACTGAACGCAAGGTACACTAAGATTGTATAGGTGTTTGGGTCAAGTGAAGCTTCTGGTGGGGGAAGTCATTGGGATTAGATTAAGATGGAAGCTGTCGCGGGGTGCGGGCTGGACCGGAGTACAATGCGATTGGCGTTGCTTTTCCCTGTGCGGGTAAATCCATGCTGTATGCAGCCACGGAAAGCTGTGTTTGGCGAGATGCATGCAGCTTGCGACCGACAAGGATACGACCTAGAATTGCCGAAAACTTTGTTTTGCAAGAGGCGTCTTTTTGAAGTCGATGGGACCGGCGGCGAGACTTAGATTTTTGTATATAGACTTTCGATCGCCATTTACATCTAGACCTATATCCCATACTTGATGTTGGCCTTTCGAGCACGACCCAGATTTTTCTTACACCTCCAGGTGTGGAGTTATTGCCTATCTTAGCACCCATGGCTGGCACGATGCGATTTCCCACTTTCGCTACCGGCAGGTAAATCGAAGGGCTTCGCCCAGCGCGGCGAGCATGCATTCGAGTTGACCAACACCGATAAGATTGATGTTGTGGTCCGCCTTGAAAATGCCTCGGACTCCTTAGTCAAGCTCGGCGACGAAGTTGGAATGCTTAAAAGGGAGGCATTTAGTTCAGGAGAGAAGAGTAGCTGGAGCGATGATGGACATATTACTAATCTGTGCCCGACCCAATACCCGTGCTCATGTATGTGAGGCTGGAGATACCCTATGTTCTTCGAGATTGCAAAGGCATGTGTCAAGCTCGTGTTCGCAATTTCACCTTGAGTCATGCCCGTACCCTTCTCTACCCGCTACGCCCCGGGCTTTGCACATGCGACTATTCAAGTTTCCGCGGTGTAAGCAGCTTTAGCATGAGATCAGGTTCATACTGCTTTATAGCCCCCAAGAAGATGGTACTCGTCCCGCTAGTAAAGACTGCAGTAATCGGAAAGTGTGTTGTCCAAGTCTCGTGTCTTCCATGGAGCTAAGAGAATCCAAGAGTGTGGAGCAAGATGCAATATGCACTAGCTTCATCTGATCACCACCGTACGCATCTCCGTCCGCATGTCCCAAAACGGATGCAGCTCAGGTGGATATTCGCACTCCGCATCGTCGCACGAGAGCTCCATAATGCCCACTCTCGTATAAATCTCACCTTCCTCTTCTGGTCTAAGTAAAAGCGCAGAAATGCACGCCGGATGCTTTCCAGCCTTCACACCCATCGCAATGACACCTTCAAGTTGATCTTCATATTCTAGCGTTTCATCCAGATAGACAGTGGCAAGTGAATCTAAACCATCCAGCTCTAGAATGAAGTAGGGTTTTGGCGTGTCGGATTGAGGCGCGACGGAGATGCCGAAATCCTCAAGGTTGGGCCACTGGGAATCTAGGTAGCTCGAGTCCAGCACTGAACCCGTGATTTGGAGATGTGTTGGCGCCATTGGCTTTCCCGCGAGTGCGGCAGCCTGACCGCTCTCTACATATTCGTCCGCGGATTGCCATTCGTCGATGCCATTCCCGAGGAGCGCAGTGCAGTATTTGCGAGCAATTGTGCTCTCTTGGAAGTTTGCGGCGCCCCGCCAGCCGGCCCATGACCAGCTGGGGAAGTCAGATCGTCTTGACGTAGGAGCGTCGTGTCGCCAGCAAAGGGCTGGTGTCCGTGCTGAGGGATTCGGAAGCGGTATTCCCCATATGTGCGGTGTTTGAGTAGCCTTGAGAATCCCAAGGCAGGTGTTCAGGGCGTCGGATTCGTACGATAGTGCACGACCCGAGATATCCTTCAGGTAATCCTCATAACTTCTGGCGTGCGAAGCCAGGATCATGCTGGAGAAGGTGCGGTGGTTGGATAGAATAATGCTATTTGCGGACCCCGGACTAGGCGTGTGTACACCCAGGCTCTCGCAAAAGTGTTGCTGATTGCAGATGTAGAAGACTTGGTGGTCGGTAAAGACGAGCTTTCTGCGCGAGAGCACTCCTTCCTGGTAGGTCCACGCTCGACTGAACCAAGAAGACTGAGAAAAGTCTGTGCCGGGATACATGACCTGGACTAGTCGCAACTTATCCACCACAACGTCGTTGGTAAGGGACCGGGGCGTCGAGGAAACGCCCGGGAGTCCGTATGTGGGACCATCACCAGCTGCGGCAATGATTGTCAATTGTGCCTTGGAGTAGATTTCGTCCATTCTTTGAATCTGTACGTGCCTTTCCATTTTGTCGTCTTGGTCAATGCACTGCCGACGTTAGCTATTTAGAGCTTGAAGTTCCAGGGCAATTGCATACGTATCGGTCGACCCACAAGTACCGAAAGTCTAACCTCTTCGCAACTTCAAGACTATCTTCTATGGTAGCTGGAAAGTGTTTGGGTGTATTCACCCCATGATCTGCATCTGTTGTGGCGCCCCAGACGTACGACAATGCGACGTATTCGCACGCCGTCGGTGCCTGGACGACTTGTCGAGACTCGCAGTCGATGACTTTGAACCCCGGAATCTCCAGATGAGAATCGGGCTGGCAAGTCACCGCATGGCTACGGCGACATTTGGATAAAGAAATATTGAGGTTGCTATAGCATATACGCTGATCATCGATGGGGCGTGGGTGCCAAGCACCGTTGGCCTGAGCAGAGTGCAATGTGACTAGCACTTCCGATGCGCCCCCGACCTTAATGTATAAAAGCTTCGTTCGTGAGAAACTGACGGGCTGGATGCGAAAAGCGAACTCCAATTTCCCGTCATATGTGTGGGCGAACTTTGCACGAGGCAGGCCCAAACGTCCAAAGAATCTGCAGAGGCGGCACCTTGAAGCAATAAGATCATAAGGCGACTCCCGAAACTTCCACATAGGGTGGCATTCCTTCAATACCATTTGCGACAGTACAGACCAGCGGACAGTCCGGCACCGTAGGCAGAGTGCATCTGGGTGGTCCTCATACGGCATGGTTACTTTGGTCTCCCGGATCCGATCTTGGAAGTGTGCATCGTCCTTGGTTTGCCATTCGGCCTGCCTATCGTTATCCAGCCTGGGGAACAAGCTATCGAATACCGTATTGTCCACGAAGGATATCTCCCTTTCGTCCTCGTCACTGCCGGATTCTTCCCAGTCAAACTTGTCCTTTGTTTGCCAATATCGAATTTGCGCATTCATGGCCATCTCTTCGTGTTCCTCGTATTGTTCAACCATGCTCGGGGTCATCCACCGTAGGTCATCGTCCATGTCTTCCTCGCCACCCGAGAAGTACCGCCAGCACTCATCGTAGGCGGATTCAGGCACGCACGCTCCAACTTCCCTAATGCTATTCCGAAACAACTCTTCATCAACATGCTCGACTGTAAGCTTGCGCTTGCAGGGGACTAGGGGCCGGGTTCCTGGCGTTGCAGCTTCCGCGCGTGGTATCTGAGATTCGGGCATGTGGTGGCTGCAATTAGGTCGTGAATCGATAACATATGTAAAGCTCCCACTACATAGTCTAGGGGTAAGAGAGGCCACTGTCGCTGTTTGGCAAGGAAGGTGGATTGATGATGCTGGGATCAGGCTGCTTCGTCTTCTGTCGGCGGCTAGCGGGGCGGAGTCGACGGATGCAGGTGCCGAGGCGGCGGGTAGTGCGCAGGCAGCACTCTGAGCCTTCAAACACTAGATGGCGCGGCCAGCAGGAACAGCATTGTTGAGACCGATGCGAATACAGCGGCTGTCTTCATGAAAAGAGGCTGTTGGCCGCGGTGCTGCCCTGATCTGGTCGTGTTCGAGACAAGCGACTCGCGTCCGTAGTTGGGTTTCTCCGTGAATAAGCATGGCACAGAGCTATCTCATATGCGGGCTGCGGATATACACAGAGGCGGCCTGAGAAGTATCAATTGGAATCTGCATCTGAGTTCTCCATATCTTGAGACTCTCGTGAACACATAAAAAGCCCACGCTGCTCGAAACATCTTATGCCAAAAGGACACCCAGGCGAACGAAATATCCGCGCGTTCCCACTATTCCTATCCAAAACAACACCTGACAGAGAACTGTCTTTATCAAACCAAGTCAAAAAGTCAAAAAGAATACCTAGGTATCATCACACCTGGCAAGCTGGTGACTGGTCACCATCACCGTCTCCGCCCCAAAACTCATCACGCCCGGTATCCTTCCAAACCTTACCCATATCACCACGACGCGGTTCACCTTTGTCAATGTCGAGTTGCTAACCCTTTACCCTGTCCCTCATCTCTTCCCCATCATCAGGCGTAGCAAAGCCCTACCCTTCCACGCCCTCCACCTTTCTCAAAAACTCCCTCACCCGGCCCACCTCCACGCCCTCAAGCGGATCACTATCCAGAGCCTGCACCAAGCCCTCGAGCACGCTGTCCACGCGGTCCTCTTCCACCTTCGTGCACAAACTCACAACCTTGCGGTACATAACCTCCAGCTGCCCATCCTTATCCTTGAGTATGCGACTCCGCTCAGCGAGGGCTTTATTGTTCTGAGAATAGACTTCTAGTCTGTGCCTGAGCGTTGATATAGATGGAAGTTTGGTGAGAAGAGGCGCGTGTTGTTGTGTCAGGAACGACGTGTCGAGCGGTACCGGCGTCGATGGGTATGAGGGCCCATCGGATGCTTTGCGCGTGACCTGCTCGCCTGCTGCTACGATTTGGGGAGGTAGATCGGATTCCGAGACGACGACGGACGCGCCTTCGCTGTCGGCGTACCCTATGCTGTGTTTTTCGCGGAGATCGGAGTTTGTGCTGACTGCCAGACTTTGGCGCTGCAGGTCTAGCCATCGTCGGAGGTTGGCGATCCGTTTTGCGCGGTCTTGTCGGTCGCGTATCCTCGCGCGCAGGGTTTCGAGTTTTTGCTGCTCGGCTTTTTGGAGGGCGGAGAGTTGTGCGATGGTGTCGTTTGTGCGGTCGATGTTGTCTTGTTTCAGGCGGGCTTCTTGGGTGAATTGCATGCTGGCGCTTTGGAGGATGCCGGTCATTACTTTGCTTATGTTAGTGAGGCGTGTCAGAATTGTACGTTATACGTACGTGGCTGTATCTCCCGGCTCGTCTCCTCGACCTTACTCAATGGCGCCTTGCCCTTGCTTGGACTGCTAACCACAGTACCTACATCTACCTCGCCATCGCTACCGACGCCGAAATCGATTGGTCGGGTCCCCTTATGATTAGGAATCGAAGGATCGGCTTGTACCTCCATTAGCTGGCTTATTATGTTTCGGTTGCCAATGCGGGCCGCGAGGTTGAGGGCCGTGTTCCCGGCCTTATCCCGCGCATTTACCATCTCCTGCATAAAACGCATCAATCCTATTGGTTTGGAATAGTTGCTGTTTCCTTCGTATCCGCTTGACTGGCTGGCCCCAATATTGCTGCGAACGAGGTATTCGAGCAGGGCTTCGAGGTAGTATTTGCTGGATGCGGCGCGACCCTTAATGGCGCAGGTTACGGCGATGTGGTGGAGAATGGTGCGTCCTTGCGCGTCGCGGAGTTCGATGAGGGGTGCAAGGATCTCGAGAGTTTCTGGGAAGCAGCTGTGGTCAAGACTGTTATTCACGGATACGGCGCTCATCAAAGGCGTTTGACCTGCAGCGTTACCGCGGAACATGTTGGCTCCTTTTGATACCAGAAGACGCATCAGAGATACGCGCGCCAATGTAGCAGCCCAATGTAGGGCAGTGTTGGAGCTGTTATCGATGGGCATGTCCAAGTCGGTACCGGAAAGGCTTAATATTGCTGGGTGGTTGGTGAAGTCGGTTCGAGACTGGTCTGCGAAGAGGTCGGTCAACAAGGCTTGCTTGTCCTCCGAGACTTTGTCGCTTGGGTGTGGTAGGGGAGGAAGCGCGGTGGGCACTTCGCCATCCGCTGTCGTGAGGTGGTGGCCGGTCTGGTAGAAGGACTCATTGGGTTCGGTAGGTGAGCCGTGGTCGCGCATGATGGCGTCGCCGTTGGACTGCGAGAAGGAGTCTTCCTGGGAGGAGCGCATCTTCTTCCTGGGTGGTTCTTGGACATCGTCGATCCCAGTACCATAGGCAGAGTCTGTATGGCCGTTTGTCGCGCCGAAGCTGCGCTCGGAGGCCAGACTGGGAACGCTCTGCTGGCTGCTAGCGCGGAACGAGTCTTGGCTGCCCATGGGAGCTTGGGAAGGGCGACCCATTGACCGGCGACCTTGGGAAGAGCTACCTGGGCGGGGCGCGGGTGAATTGAGCCTGGCTACTTTGTTCATGGCGGCAAGTGCGCTGGTTGCGGTGGAGGAGATGTTGGAGAAGAAGGTGCCGCCAACGTTCTGGCTGGTGCTGCGACCGTCCATGCTCTGGGTGTAGAAGCGTTTCCTGTTCGCTGCCATGGCCTGTTCCTTGGTCGGCGTCTCGATGCCCTGCCCGGCATTCCCTTTAGCGGTGATGTCGTAGTCGAGGAGCGGCCTGAGGAGATCCTCAACGCCGTACTGCCGGCAGAACTCTCTTCCACGGCGATAGTTGATCCACGTTCCCTGGTACTTGCCGTAGCCGCCCTGGACCTTCTCGTGCTCGCCTGTCAATATCTCTTTTTCGAGGACTTTTGTGCGCTTGCCCTTGTCGACGCCGGCGACCTTGAGGATCTGGGTAGCGTTGAGCCAGCCGTCGGAGCGTCGACGCATGACGGCGACGCGGTTGACCTCCATCTCGTAGACAGACACGCCCGAATACACGGCCTGTTTCAATTAGCATGCATGTTCTGGTTGCGCAGGGCTCCATGACGCACCGTGTAGATCTGCGGCTTCTCCACGGCTTGATGCTGGTAGCCGTTGGCGTCGGAAAAGGAGCGGGAGAAAGTGGGCGCGGCCATGGGCAGGCCGTGAGCACCCGGCGAGCCCGCGTACATGTTTGGCTGCGATGAGGAGCCCGAGGGGAATGAGCGCGCGACTTGCATTGTGCGCAGCGGCCGAGGGTGCAGTGGGAAGCAGGCGACGATCAAGCGTTTCTCATCGGGGGCGTCGCGATGACACAGCGCGCGCAATGGGCAGCGGGTCGGGGGTGGCGGGCGCGCAAAGTATTCGGCACCTCTCTGTGCGATGTGCCCGCGCGGATGGGCGACTCGGGGCTGGTGGACGGGCTCTCTGGCGGCGACTCTGGCGGTGACTCTGGGCGGGGAGGTCGCGAATATGGGCCAGGTGAGGTGGAGCAGGCGGCCGGCGCGTGTTCAGTGTGCGCGATTGCGCGTTGGGCCAATCAACGCGACCCGTTTCAAGCCGTGATTGCCACTGCCACTCATCGCGCGCCATCACACATTCATCCTCCGGTGCCCTATGCAGGCTGTACGTGTGCCGCAGACGCCATCCAACCTCAGGTCGATCCACTTGCTGCGCGCTCTTCTCAGGGAAGCTTCCTACCTGCCAGATGCGAATGCCCGCCAGTACTTCCACCGCTATATCTTGGGCCGCTTCAGAGCCTATCAGCCCTCCCACAATGCTGCCTCTTCAATCGCACCGTCTGCCACTGGGAGGCAGCGGCATAGAGCCTTCAGACACATCTCCATAATTCAAGAGCGGACCAGACAAGGGCAACGCAAAGCGCAGAAAAGCCTCAATTATCTGCGACGAGCCAACCAAGGCGAAGCACCATGTCTGGAGAAGATACTCATGATGACCTACGGCAGAGTGGGCCAGCGCAAATATGCCCTACTCGATAAGCTGCTTGTACCAGATGCTGCTCCTACGGGGGAGGAAGCGGCAGAAGAAGGGCCCTCCCCACTGCAGAAGCTCTACTACAGCAACAAGCGCTACCTCTCTTTCTTTGACGCCCCGAAGGCCAAATCCAAGACGACCCACGTAATCGAGATTTCGGACCGCTACTCTCGCCTCCGCGCGGTTCTTCGGTCCCAGCACAGCGATGGCATTGCGCTCGGTCGGTCACTCAAATCTGCCCGCCTCGAGACGCCCATCTACAATGTCTGGCAGCGACCCATGCCCATTCGACGAGCCCGCAACAACGTGCGGAGGTGGTATGCCGATACCATGACGAGGCTTCTGCCCGCCATACCAAACAGAGAGTGGGATAGCATACAAGCAATGGCTGAGGGCCGGGAGTGGATTAGCTACGTCAAGAGGCGCACACCGGTAAAAGATCCTACGGAAGAGTCTATACCCATCGATGAACATCTACAGAACCTGGTGGAAGGAGCCATCGCGCTTGAAAAACCAAGCAAAGCGGACAGACCGGCCGGGCACGAACGACCGCACACTCTCTCCACACGCTTCATGAAGAGGCTCTACGCTAAGATCCTCTCATACTGCTGCAAGCTGGACTGGGACTCGGAGCGGAACAAATGGGCGGTCACATGGGGTAATGCATCCCACGGAATGAACCCTCGCATGTATTCCGCGCCCGTTCATGATGATCTCTTCGCCGGAGTGGACGACAAGGGACAAATCATTCGCCAGCAGCGCCTGCGAGACGGCACGAGCAGAAGGGACCGCAAGGAATATGTGCATTTGCCCTTCTATCTCGACTTCCTGCCAAAGGACCATCCTGTACGGAAGGAGGCAGATGCGTTCCAGCGGCGGCAGCGCGAGACCCACGCTTCTATATGAACCAGAAGTGTGTAGTAGCAACGGACAAGAACACTATTCGGATAGTTCTTCCCGAACATCCATGGTTATGGTCACTCTGTTATCCTGCTCGATGTCCGTTGCTTCCATCAGAGGCGCAAAAAGCAGTCGGCCAACCATCGGTCCGACAGCGAAGCACCCCGCGTCGGAGTAGCTTGCAGACTGCTCCGCATAATTTTCCATACCGACATCATAGGGCGCGTTTCTCAAACAACAAAACCGCGCTCAAGCCCCCGACGCCCCGCGGCTCCGTTGCTCAACATACTGGCACAATGGCATCTCAGGATCCCACAATCCGCCACGCAACCCGCGAAGGTATGCAATTGCCCCGCAACCCCCCCAACTCAGAGAATTCTCGAATTGACCAACCCCCCAGACGTCGACACAATCTACGCCCTCATCCACGACCTTGCCGCCTACGAAAACGCCACCGACGAAGTCGCCGCAAACCCCGAAACTCTCTCGAAAACCCTCGCATTCCACAATCCCTCCTCAAACACCTTCACCGAAGGCTACGCACGCACCTTCCTGCTTGTCGCGCCCGAAGGCGAAGTCGCCGGCATGGCGCTCTACTTCTTCAACTTCAGCACCTGGACCGGCGTGCCGGGCATATACCTCGAGGATCTCTTTGTCAAGGAAAAATATCGAAAGAGAGGATATGGGAAGGCGTTGATTAAGGCGTGCGCGAAGGAGACGGTAAGGATTGGAGGGAAAAGATTGGAATGGAGTTGTTTGGATTGGAATACGCCGAGTTTGGAATTTTATGAGAGTTTGGGGGCGAAGCGGAGGAGTGAGTGGGTGGGGTTGAGGCTCGAGGGGGAGGCGTTAATGAAAATGGGCGAGCAGTAACATTCCTGACTTAGAAAATACATGCACCAAAGGTCAACACATTAGAACCCTGGAACCTTTCTCGCTTGTGTGTATTCACGTTGGTTTTCCCATCGCGTTTTGTACTCCCCACGGCTTCTAAGTTGACGGGTGCCCAAGGCGAAAACCGAGGCAGCGGCTGACGCTAGGCTCGACTAAGCACATCCAGGGGCAATCCTCAACACGTACCTTTACACCTCAGCTCAACGCCATGGCGCAATTCGCATTCAATCCCTTGGTTCCACGAATACTAGACGTTCAAGCGCAGCATACAGCAAGGGCTCAACTTGTTCTAGACATGGAATCTCTCTCTTTTCAACGTTTGTGAGCAACAAACCTGATCGCACCACCTACATTTGCATGAACTTCAGCCGCACCACAGCAACTCGGCTCCCGCATCATCACATTCCAAGCGATGGCATCCCAAAAATCAATGGATCCGACGCAGGGGCGCGTGTCCCTGACATCGGAAAGAGGCAAGCCCGCACGCGACACGAGCCCTACCGACGCCACAAGCGGGCCAGCTGAGATCTCGCCCCACCTCAGCTATCGCAATTGCTGCCCCTGAACAAAAGCCACTGCCTCTATTGTATCGATGTTGTCCCTCTCGAAATCATTCTCGTGGTTTTGCCATTCCCCCTCACCTCCACGGTGCAGCCTACAACCCCCCTCCCCGCCGCAATGCAC